>CAJNIZ010048192.1:148815-169081 GCA_905231905.1 Symbiodinium pilosum | reverse complement strand
GCAGAGCGGGGTCGGCGGATATTTGGTATGCTCTCTCTCCATACTCTTAGTATCCGAAGAATCCAACAGTCACTCTTATATATATCCGCTAATACCCTTCACTTGTTTTGGGGCTGCCTTGGTGGATAGTCCTGTGTTTTTCCGGCTAGCCCATTTCAAAGGGCTCAGCAGAACATCAGCAAATTCCCCAATGGCACCAATCATCATTATCGCGCTAAGTCTGAATACCCTGGTCTATCTGTTCACGTGTGTATGTATGCGAAAGGCAGATCGTGTCTGCAACTTGGATGGAAACACCTCGAATTTCCATTTAAAACCCTGGCATTTTGTTATCCTGTGTTTTCCGGCAAGGGCATTTCAAACTGCTCGATAGATAGAGCATTCTCAATCTCCACTACTTTCAAGAATTTATCATCTTCGCATTCAGTATGAGCGCATTGGTCTACGTATTCATGTGTGTACGTATCAGTAGAGGGGGTGCATCTACTCTCAGAATAAAAAGATCCTGAACACACAAAAACCCATAAAACAGAACCATACATGTTAATCTATAGAATATGAGTCTATACTACTCCATAAAAGCTGCGAGCCCTGCAACTACTGGTGTTATATATGTATATATGATGCACATACATACTTGACATCTGCTCATGCCTAACATATTTTCGACATTTCCATGTATCCTCTTGTGGCGTCTCTGATGTGTTTTAACGAGTGTGAGCATGAGCATTGCTTTTATTGGCACGTGGATGTTTCGCATGGCGCTTAATGTTACGAACTTCCCAATCGATTAGCACGAAAAGGCTGAGAATTTATTGGTTCAACGAACAATATATTTACTCAATTTGCTTGTCTCGAAGAAACCCCAAAAGGGATAACTTGAAGTCATAGTATATGAAAAAATGGAAAGCTCTGGCAATAATTTCGAGCCTAGGTTCCTCGCCTCGCCTCCGGGACACGGTTCCCCGCCTATTACTCCGGGAAAGCCTCAAGGCCGGAGAGGCTCCGGAGAGTCCTAGGATTCGGTTCGGAGGGGGGTGGTGGCAAAAAAACAAGAACAACAAACAACACAAAATGGATATTCTTCAATTTTTTTGGAACCACCCCCCCCTCCACCCGAGCCAATCTCTCTCCTTATCCTACTCTTGCCTTGGGGAGCTTCCTGTGAGCCTCCCTAGAGCCTGCAGAGCCTCTCTTGTAAATTCTTCCTGTGATCTACCACATGCTTAGCATCATGAATACGAAGGATACTAACTCCTAGGAACTTTCCATAGGATATTTGAAAGGGTAACCCTTATATTGACACAAGAAGTACATAAAACTTATAAAACCATCAAATACTTCAAATATGTGTTTTTTACGAACCCCACAAACGTGGGCCCTCAGGGCGTAATTTTCTGTATATCCATATAGATGTATAATACAAATTTTAAACCGAGATGCTACCGAAGTAACAGCCTTCTTGTCATGCTCAGCACGCAGAGGACGGACGCTATGATGCTGTCCTACAACAGTTCTCCCTTCGGTCTGTTGGGCAGACATAGCTCGAGCTTGGTTGAAGGAACACAGTCTGCTTCCCTGACTGCATGATTTGCTGCAGGATCAGCAAGGTTGTCGTACTCACGGCACCGACACAAGAATTCCGAAAGCTCGGATGTGCGGCTGACATGAGCTTTGACCTTCACAAGAAAAAGAAACGCCCTGGAGGACGTTTGGACATAAGTGCGTCAACAACATCCCACAAGTTCAAATGTTCGGCACACTGGCAATCGGAAAACACCGTGCAGCACTCTGGCGGCTGCAGCGCTTTCAAGATTGCGCACACCTCCGCCCGAGCAACGGATTTTTTGATCCGTAGGTACCAAACGTACCTGAAGAGCCTTCCATTTGCAAGCATGGGAAAGTTGATCTCACAGGAGTCGAGCAGCTCCTTGAAACCCACCTGAAGGAGTCTCCGGCTCTCTTCATGTTGAATCATACAGTCTGAATCGGCTTGCAAGCGACGGCGCCAGCTAGGAGACTGCCGAGCTGAAGCAGCAGTTTGACAGGGCCAGGCAGTTGCAGGCACAATGGCATTCTTTCAAGTCTCCGGCCATGTTCTTCAGCTCGGCATGAACAGGAAATGCAGATTGATATGCTGCAAAAGAGGATTCTGGAGTTCGTTCCTCAGGGTTTCCACGTGCACTTCCACTTTATGTGATGCTACCTCATGCTGGAAGACAAGAATGCAAGCATTCTTAGCATGATGTTGTTGTTGAGGCTACAAGAATTGTATGAGTCAAGACCCTCGCGTGAAGAGGTGCAAGTGATGGGCTTGGAACATCTGCGTTAGACCTTTCCCTGAAGGACTTGCAGCTCATTGCCCATTTGGAAAAGGATTTGGATGAGAGGTCTGCGCAAGTCAAGAAGCTGCAGCCCAAGTTTTTGGCACAGGGCATCGGAAGGGGTCAAGCCTGCTCGCACTCAGGCTTCTGGACGATATGCAGTTCTACAAGCTCGAGCTGGTGAATCGCGAGCAGAACTACAACAAGGTGCACGTGTGCATACGACTGCCTGCACATGTGTCATGAATTTGAACTTGCTGCGTGCGGGTTGCTTGACACTGATGCTGCGCAGGTTTTTGGTGCGGCGCCGACAGTGGGTATTATGAACCCAATAGCTGCAAAAAAGCCTGCAAACGGTGGACAGCCGCAAATGCGGGTTGTCCAGCAGTCAGCTCCTGAGATGTCAGGAAGCTAAGCTGATGGAAACATTTAGAGCGGCTGTATCAGGCCTGGGTCAGGAGCAGCTATGAACATGGGCTTGCCCCCGACACTGCCTCAGCAGATGAAGTCTAGTGACATGTGACATGCGAACTGAAGCATCTGAGGTTGGGGATGACACCTGCGCCAACTCGAAGCAGCAGCAACAAGCCTTCCGGCATCCAGAAGTCCATCGCTCAAAACTTGATCTAGCAAGTATGCGTATTTATGGCGGTGATAGAACAGAGTACGGAACACATGCTTTGTGTAAAGTTTGGAAACTGAACATTGTGAGACTCAGGAGACCTTCGAGCGGCAGCATGCGTCGAGCGGGGTCCATGGAGTGACCTGCCTATCAGACAAGGGGCAATCACTGCAAATAAACATGATACCACGTGATATAGATGACCAGGACGAATCTGCACAACATTCACAATAGCAACACGGGTCGAGATCCTTGTGTATAGCAGCGCATGCAGCGCCTCACCAAGTTTCACTGAGAATCTGTGCATGCTGTTTCACGGCCTTGCAGCACAACTAGCAAATGATGACGTGCAAGTTGGCGCCAGCAGGCCTTGTCCAAAGGATTTTCGATCAAAGTG
This sequence comes from Symbiodinium pilosum, assembly GCA_905231905.1. Classification (NCBI taxonomy): domain Eukaryota; class Dinophyceae; order Suessiales; family Symbiodiniaceae; genus Symbiodinium; species Symbiodinium pilosum. The sequence goes on along the minus strand of CAJNIZ010048192.1, from coordinate 165,738 downwards.
GTATATGATTGCACATGTCTGTTGAGATTCGGGATGCCCCATGACCATGTTTACACCTGGCGCATGCGCTTGACTGTCTTGGATGGGCTTGCCAACATCGCAGTTAGAGTGTTGTTTTACAAAAGTTTGTTAGAAGGGTTCTAGCAGATGTTGGTTTGGACACGGCTCCGGCCAGGGATATAGAGCAGTGCCAACAATCAATTCGCAAGCTTATGCTCACAACTGTCTCTTGTGATTTGCTGCCTTTGAGTAAGTGCAATGCCGAAGACAAAGAAGAAATCCAAAAAGCAGTTGGAGGTGCCATGTTGTGTGACAAGCCTGCGAAGTCCATCTTGCGATATTCTCCGCGGGTTGCCAGGACGAGCTGCAGAAAGCAGCGGAAGAGCAACGGCGCCATGAAGAAAAGGAACGCCTCTTCAAGCTGGAAGAGGACCTGTAGATCGCTATGTAACAAGTGTACGAAAATCAGTGGTGGCGTTGCGCTTTGGCGCGATCATGGCTGGTGTGCAGCAGGCGCGTACAGGTAATCAGATGATCTAGTGCTCGAGTCCGCGAATTCATCAATCCATATGTGCTGTGTCATTGCTATCATCATGTTAGCGAACAGGATGCCTTGGCTGCCCATCGAGAGCGCTTGGAAATCGAGCTTGAAGGCAGAAATCGTGTCTTGGAAGCCGAGCGGTTGGAGGCAGGTCAGATGTGTGTGAAGTCAAGTGGCCCTCTGCAAACTGTTGTGCCGTTTTGCCAGGAAGAGCAGGAGATTGTTGCTCGTGCTGCTGACCAGTTGACATTGCTCTGAGCATGCGGTACGCGTAAAACCAGCTTTGTCATGGCAGGCATGAAGGGTGAGCGCAAGCGATGTTTGGACTACGAACAGCTCCGACCTAAGCATGAATCCCCAGGTTTCAATCGCTCGTTGCCCACGTTCACATCGGCCGATTACCACCAGGTCGAAGCTGCAAGAGAAGATTGAGTGGCAGAAGTTTGTGTCCTGCACATCACGCCCAAATGTGATGCATCATGCTTACGAAGCTGACTGAGAGAGCTCCGGTTCCTCAGCTTGTAGAGAGCGTAGAGCTTGGATCCAAAATAGCAACAAGGTTCGAGAGTGAGATCACGACTTACGTCACGATGGTTCGTGCTCTACTCAAGTCAAGATATCGTTTGGGATCGGGCTCGGAGAATTTTGTGCACAATCAGGTGAGGAGAGGTCAGACCGGGAATCCATGGAGTCGGCCATTGAGAAGTGTAAAGCGGCAGAAGAGGTCGTCCGCTTCCCAGTGTTTGGCACGACAAAGGTTTCTGGCTGCCCTTTGTGTTCTTGGCTGCTGCAGGTCGGGGACCTGCAGGAGCTTTACTGCAAGGCCTGCGAAGAGGGCGATGTGATACGGCAGGATTGGCTCCAGCCTGAGGCATATGAGAACGGCTCTAGTCTCATGGCTTATGCACTACGGAAGCCTAAGGTGCATGCACTACATTGCAGAGATCCGTGAATTGGAGATAGAGTTGATAGATGCCGCCACCGCGCATCTGCAGCACCCTCATTTTTGTCCAACTTGGGCTGCTTGAACATCTGATGGTGCAACACTGTTGCGTGGCTTGCCTTCCAGACTCTGACACGGTCTGCCTCCACGTTGAACCATGCAGCAACGACAGAGCTACACCCAGCCACAGTGTGAGTTGTTGCACCAGAGTGCCGCAACAAGCGGACACCACCGTGAAGAGCAGCATAGACGCTGCAGGTTACGCTTGAGAGATTCAACAGATCAGTGGCCATAACCCCGATCATCACAGGGCCTGAGACATTAAAAACTTTCAGTTCGCTGGATTAGGTTCAGCAAACGGTGATAGAGAAGTCACTCAAGGCACGAAGAGGTTCCGAATCCGTGGCCGTGGCATGTTTTCCTGAAGTAGGAAGTCTTTCACTCACACGCTTCCCTCAAAGGGCACTCCTTGCTTATGGATTGCATTGTTCTCTCGCAAGTAACATGAGACGTGATCGGCTTGGCGTCCATATGAAACCAGCGGATTGAAGCTAGAGTAGAGGCACCCAAGAGTTGGACATTTTTGGTGCTGCTGCATCATATAATGAGTGTTTTTTGATCGGTCCAAGGAGATATGTAAAGGATGGACACTGGATTCGTGACACATGGTTTCGATTGAAAAACGATAACACACTCACNNCACCAAAAACGATAACGACAACATATGCACCGAAAATACGAAAGCGATAACACACTCACCACATTCCCAGTGACCAATTGCCCAGACAACAAATAAAGACCGTGCATCATGTGTGCAACCGAAATCGCAGAACTTGAAATGGTGACTACGCTGACCAAATTTGGAATGCGTTTGATTTGCGCCATGCATTGGGAAGCCGACATGTGATCACTGATTCTGTATGATGGGAACAGGTTGTTTCTGGGCTTGTGTTGCGCTGAGGCTACTGTACATCGAAAAGCAGGAAGCCAACACACACTTGCAGGCCAGGAAAGCCGTCTGTCGTTGGGCTTCAATGCGGCTTCAACGCAAAGTTGTGCAGGTTTACTTGCAGTGGGGCAATGCCAACGATGCCTTAAAGGCCTGTCAAACTTTTGCTTTTTTGGAGGACCGTCCTTGCGAAACAGCTTCTGCGAGGTTGGGTTCTGGGGCCACTTGCAGAGCAAGGGCTTTCGCGCCAAGTCCATCGAGCACAGCAAGATTCAGATAGGCATGAATTTGAACAAGGGGATGTGCCTACTTTGGATGAAACAGAAATCAGAAATGGAAGAGGACTGGACTTGCCAAAAGCGATTCAGCTGCAGTCTATTGGACATTGCATTGGCGTGCCGGGCTCAAAGCCAGTTGTTCTCTGCCACCCATTGCAATTGTGACTGGCGTAAACTTGACCTGTTACAGGTGCGGTCCTTGTACACGACCTTCGACAGCGCGCAGGGCAAAGACCCACAGATGGGAATAGGCGGCATGATCAGAGCCGCGTGCTTGGAACGCAGAGATTTTCAGTAAAGACGACTCCCAAGAAGAGATGATATTACGTTTTTACCTAAGGTGGACTTGCTGTCGATCCCTCCATTCAGCAAGAAGGTGAAAGGCTGGACGATCCGCCAGGTTCCAGCCCCCGGGAAGGACCGCCAAAGGCAAACAAACACTTGATGCAGACCTGTACGTTGTTTTCGCTGTCTTCGAGGAGCTTATGAAGCTGCCATATCCCAACACGGAACACACTACTGCATCGCTGACCTGTTTATGTAGCTGCAACCATCGCATGGCTCCTGAAATGATTCCGCTGCAGGCTAGCACAGCCATCGCTGCACCCTGTAAGATTGACTACAAGGCAGGTTCTTTGGAATTTAGTCGCTGCCGCGAGTACCACCTCAGGGGCGAGGGGTCCGACAGCGACACGAATCAGAAGCTGTATGAGCTACGAAGGTCTGGTTATGGGTTGGTTTGTGATCTTTCAATGTGAGGAATCGGCAGGGCCCCTACATGAACCTCATCTAGGCCTTATGGCCGAACAACACCAGATCCAATCACACGTCCTGGGAGGGTGGTAAAACAAAAGGGGTGGGAACGACTCTGCAGTTGGGGCTCTGAGATCTAGACTCTAGACGCCCAGGCCTCCGGGCTCCGCGGACTGGAATGGTGAAGTGTGAGCAGTTGCGCAACTTAGGGACTTCCACTTCTCGAGGTGCCCGCGCATGTGCTAGTCAGCAAGAATCCTGTGGTCTCCTGGTGGGATGCCTGCAGCTTAGCCGTTGCGGCTGCACCACGTAAGAGGTTGCAGGCCAGATGCGGATCAGTCTGTCAGCGCTGCGGGTATCTGAGGCATCTCTAGAGCGCTGGTCTACGGAGGGTATAAGCGAAATCACCTGGGAGGAGGCCGCTGTTGCCGCGGACCGACAGAGAGCAACTATTGTTTGCAGTTGTATGCATGCAGGACACGCGGAAGATCTCCTTCTTCACGGCACGGCTTGCATCATTTTCCATTACGCAGGCCCACAGCTTGCAGACGTGCTATTGTCGAGTTGTGCTGTGAGTGCGGCATCTTGTCAGGAGAGACACATCGATTTGCCCTACAAACACTGGAACATGAGGTGCTGCTCGCTGATTGCTTTGAGACCTTGTCTGAGCTGTTTTGACAGATGAGAGCCAGGCCCTGCGATGACCTTACCGTGGAGCTGACTGTGCAGGCTCGAAACGCACGTCAAGTGAGCCAATACATGTAATCAGCTTCCCCGAACCACAGGCTAACAGATACGAGCTTCGCTTCATGATCTCGGAGGATGGGTTGAGGCCGATCCAAACGCTACTCATAAAAGTCAGGAAGTTGCTTGCTGGTTGAGCAGGCTAAAGGGGCCTCAGCTACCTGAACTTCTGGACGTGATGCAGCCGCGGCATGTTTTGTGGAAGGTGCAGTAGGAGGAGGCAAGCGGATTGTTGTCAGGTTCGAAGCTGGCAGCGGCGAGGCAGACCACGAGCCTGACATGCAGGCCACGAGCCCCTGCATCGTGCAGTGCTAGGCGGGAGGGCTCAGTGGGCCAAGCGGCCGCCGGCCTCGAGTGCGCAGTCCCTCCCTCAGCCCTCCTCAGCCCTGACATGCACAGTCAGTGTGCAGTGATGTGCAGATATATTCGGAGGGCCTAGAATCTCAGGCCCTGCCACCCTCCTGAACGAGCTGCGAGAGTGCGGCCTGAACCTAATGCCCAAGGCAAATGGCATTGCAACTACCTCACAGCTCACAGCTGCTTCATTGTGCGTTTCTGCAGAATGCGGATGCGGACCAGCTCGAGGGCTACACTCCGAAGCACCCAGAAACGCAGGCATCATGCACTCAGTTCATCCAAGCTTGTGGTTCAGCAGCTTGGCAATGTGAGGCGCGTGCGTACTCCGATCTCAGCGAGATAGCTGCTTATTACGACATCGCCTCATCGGTGCACAACAAGGATACCACTAGCCATGAGGTGGTTCGGGACTTAAGGGTGATTTACTGAGCTTGCGTCACGGACATTCAGGACTTGCCTGCCGAGCGAGCCCTTGTCCGCATTCGAGAAAATGAGCTGCATGAGGCAAAACATATGAGACCTTTTGTCAGCATGTTGTGCGTGAGTTTTTGCCAGGTGTTCAATCCCATGGACCCCGATGGCGATAACGACTACCAAGCACTTATGTTCTTCCCGGACAAGTGCTGCTTTGTACAGCGGTCCCGGCTCGGCAAAGACTGTTTGGAGTCGCAGCCTTTCATGATAGACAGCTCTTCAAAGCCTGAATCTCTGCCTGTCTGTTTTAGGCAAGAATGTTTTCACGAAGAGGTGTTGGTGCTTAAGTGTAGAGAGACACGGATGGCAGGTCACGGGAGGGCATCTCCCCCTGTCGGGAGGCAGTGGTGCTGAGAAGCGGGAGGGGAGCAGGATAATGCCAAACGCTGCAGGCAATGGCTCCGGGTCATGTAACGCATGCCAGCCTCTATCTTTGCTTCGTCCCAACCTCAGAAGGGTAAAGTAGGGACTGGCTTGATCAGTTCCTTCCTCAGGACAAGCATCCATCGCCTGGACCCGCTCATTCCGAGCAGCTTCAACGATTGGAAGTGACGTGGCGACCTCGCTTGCTTTGTTATTCTTATGCGTAGCTGCCTTCGATGCTTGTACCGAGGACATCTACTGTCCGCTTCGTGGAGGCCGTGCGGCCACTGCCCAAGGGGTTCTGTGTGGAGGACGTGACAATTAGTGGCACAATGACTTGGAACGTTTTTGGTGATCAAGCTTGCGTCTTGCGTTGTGTCCGCCAAAAGGTAGCGGTTGCAAGACTCAATGCTCGTGATACATGCAAGCGTGTTCATGTGTTAGGCCCTGCGCGGGGCCGGGCAGGGCAAAGTACGTTCCTCTTGAGCAGCCGGCCGGTGTGAGTCGTTCGCAAACATGTCGTCTGCATGTGATGTTCTGCTTCTTTCTGGATGTGGGCACGGGAGAGAGGGAAAGGAAGATGCAGAGCCTTTGCACGGTCAACCTTTCCTGAAAGCAGTGCCTTATGGGGATGTGCTTAGACATGCAGGACGGAGACTAGGACTTTCTCCCGGCCAAGAAGGAAGCGAATCAAGACCTTGGGAGAATGAAGTCGAAAGCAAGAAGGATGAGAAGAAGACAACTACGGGTGGAGGGGGCCAGCAGGAGGAGAAGCAGTATGAAGGAAATGGAGAAGGAAGAGAAGGTACCGTGATGTTTTGGTCAAAAGCTGTCTGTGATCACGTATTTCGAATTCAAAGGTCCAGAAGCCCAAAAGATCCCAAAAGTAGATTTGGAGATTGCAGGGGTTCAACTGCTTGATTTGCTTTTGGGCTTGGAGCCGGGGCAAGTGATAAAAAATGAGATACTCAAGGGGCGGAGAAGCAGCTCGAGTTCTGAGCTCTCTCAGGGCGGCCTTCTCAAATCCAGAACTCTGCCTTAGACGTCTGGTTCTTCCAAACCACTGCTAAAGGTAAATTTGAGACAAGCCGGGACAAGGCTCAGGGTACCCACCGATGTCTTCAGCCATGGGGTTTCATTTCAGTTTACAATGTTCTTAGCTGGCTGAGGAGTTAGCCAGCGGTTTCGTCTTAAACGGTGTCATCGCTGAAGCCACATCGAATGCTAAGGCAGACGATGCAACTGATGCATCTACTTTCCTTTGTGTGAGGATGGAGGAACCTTGCAAGGGAATGCATGCCACGCTTCACGGAGAACTGCAAGCAGTGGTGCACGTGGGTCTTCTGATAAATGCCTCAGAAGCGTTTCACGTTTGATGCTGATCTCACACTGGGAAGTTTCGCCCTGAAAAGGGGCGGACTTCTTACGTGTGTGTCGCGAGAAAAACGTGGCAAGAAGATGTGGACAGTGAGCTTGGGTCTGCTCAGTCCCCCAGCCATGAGCATATCTCTTTTTCGTCGCGCCGCCCACTTTCCAGCCGGGTAGAAGACACCGGAGTATCTGCCTGTCATGGCAGACTCCGAGTCTGAGGATGACGAGCCAAAACAGGTTGGCATTTTTACTGCTAACGCCACAAATGTTTGCGCAACGCCTGCTTCTAGGCTGATGCGGACATCACCGCAGACACTGCTGCAGACACTGCAGACAAAGCAGACGATGCTGCAGAGGCTTGCAATGAACAATGGCTGATCTAGCGGTTGTTCGGCGTTCTGGAAGCTTGCTCAGATCAGTGCTGAGGCAGTGAATGAAACGGAGGAGGTCAAGGAGGCCCTGTGCTACAAGTATATGTCAGAAAGAAGTTTCGGTGCACCTCCAAGCTGATTAATGCTGGCCAGCTCCCCGTAGCGTGCACAGGTTGAGCAGAAAGTTGAGACTGTTGCCACAAAGAAGGAGTGCACCCCAAGTCGGGAAGCTTTCAGTCCGTTTGAAAGCTTTCAGTGCGCGACGTTGTCTTTTTGCCGCTGCGAGGAGGAACCCGACACAAAGGAAGAAGGTGCTCCTTGCGTGATTTGGCTTTCGTTGCATTGGCGTCTCGTCCCGTGGTTGAACATAGGCATCCTGAAACGGGTAGTCCTTGCAGATATGAGGGCTTTCTGCGCAGTTCTTGACCAGTCATGTTAAAAAGGTCGGGCGGCCCTTAGGTAGCGAGTACTTTTGCATAGTCCTCCAAAAGCAGGTGGAGGCAAACCGCCATGAGCTCAGGGACTGAACTCCCGAACCAAGCTTGCTCCTGCTTTGACATTATGTGGTGCCAATAAGGTCATACACTCTTCATATTCGGGGCCTTGCAAGTGATGTGGCTAGCTTCTCAGACGTGTCAAGTCAGTGAGTGGCACTGGTCTTGAAGCTGTTGTGGCCTTTGAGAAAGCTGCTGTGTGTAAGTCTTTGCGTTTGTATTGCGTCGCAAGGACCTAGACGAGTTGAAGATCCGGTTAGAGCGTTTCGGGGAGGTCAGCAAGACAGAACGGCTGCTGGCAGTACAGCCACTGACTGAACTTGTGCGCACAAGCGTTGCGCTGGTCGGAGGTTGCTGACCTTCAGCAGGAAGACGGCACTGTGGTGGCAAAGTTCTCGCGAACTAGCGAGGTGGGCTGCAGACCAAGCAATTTGAGGCACTTGTTTTGCATCGCAGCTTGAGACTTGAGAGGCTTACGATGCAAAGCAGAAGCTGACGCTTGGTCCCGACATCGTTATAGAGCCATGGTCTCAGCTCCACAGCACAAGTATGCACAAGCAATACAAGCAGCACATTCAAAATGCTCTTAATCCATGCGTTGCACCAGGTTTGGTCCCCAAGATGCAGACCATTACAACCGGGCAAAAAAGCGTGTGGTGGACTGAGTTACTCATGCTGGGGATGGGCGGAGCTGGGATTTCAAAATCAGCCAGCCTCATTTTCGCTTCTCAGCTGCTTGCATTTTCATGTTAGACTGGTCTTGAACGCTGGAGCCGCACACGCAAAAGTTGCCCAGGGCAGAAGGCAAGATGCTGAAGATGGGTTTGGGGCTTACCAAGCTCACCAGGGTCTGCAAGCACAGACAGCTGCTTGGCTTACTTCTATGACCCTGTGCAGGGCTGGAAGCGCCGGCAACAACAAAGGCAGGTAGCATCTGTTAACATTACGCATATGTAGTTCCGACCTATTGGCTTAGCGGTCCGTGCACTCCAGGACGTGGCCTCCGAGCGTTTCAATCGGAGAAAGATGAGGCCGCCAACGCTGCCAGATATGACCATATTCAAAAACTACCCTGTGCCAGGGATTGATCCCCAAGAAGAAAAACGAAGAAGAGGCTTCCAGACGTCTGTACTCTCTTGACTGCCTGCTTAGATTTGGGAAGAAAAGCTAGCCCAGCTCGAGGTTGCACCTGCCAAAAAGGCACGTGGCCAACAAGCAGATGCAGCTGGACCCTTGGTCCTCGATGACTGGCTGTCTGCAAGTCAGAATTGGACATCACAACTTGTTGCCCTTGGTGCGTCAGCACATTCCTCAATCTCATCTCTGGGGATCTTACCATGATTTTTTCGGTTTTGCGGCCACCTTGCATCCCGGCTCGTTTCACCAACGAGCAGGCCAATCAGCTGTGATTCAGGTGTATAGCGAGGCAAAGACGGCTTTTGGCATCCAGAGCCAAACCAAAACCCAGGTGTTGTGACAGGGCTGATGATCGGAGCATGAGGGAGAAGGCTGGCAAACGGCAAGACGGCGGGTGGGTGGCACTTGAGATACATCTACTTGGAATGGAATATGAGGTGGGCAATCAAGGTGCCATATCAGCAGCGCACAGTGTGAAACGGGCGGCTAAGTAAGTCCTCAGCTCAGCGCCAGGACATACACCTTTTAAGCTCATTGAATCTGGAATTTCACCTCGCAGTGGACAAAAAGATGACTGCAGCAAGAAAGCTGGGGCCTTCGCGTGGCAAAAGGTTTGCAAGCTTGCAAGGCTTGGTAGGCTGTAAGACTTGCAAGAAACGTCCCCTAGGTTGCACCACACATGCCTGCTTCCTGGGCATTACATGTGCCACCGCTGCGTGGTCTAAAGCTAAAGATAAGATGTATACCTTGGTACTTGGAACAGTGGAAATCTGCTCCACCGCATGGAAGGTTGCAAGTGATTACAGTATCTGTTTTGCACAGGCCAGCAAGCTAACGCCTCCTTCTAAGCCCATTTCAAGATGGTCAGACAGCTGAGCTCTTAGTCATGTGTTGCGATCTGATTTGCAGGTTTGCCAGCTCTCAATGTGCTATGCTACGTTTCAGGACTAAGCTTCGAGGAGCAGCTTGAAGACTTCATGAAGATGCCCCGACGGGGCATGCAAGCGCCTTAGTCTCGCTTTGTCTCCAGGCTGAGCTTTTCGCCTCATGCCTGCAATCTTGGAGGTATAATCGATATCTTGTTCTTGGCAAACTCCCGCCCGAACTGCGGACAGGCGGCCAGTGTTGACCCACGTTGGCACTTGCTACCGCTGATGTAGCCAGAAAATGCAACTGCAGGCGAGAACATTTGGCGACTGATGCAGCCAGTGCAGAAGGACATTGTGCAGGCGCATTGCCAGTGTACAGTCCTGCCCATCTACATCAGCACCCTGCGGAGCTAAGCAACGGTAGTGCATAATTCTTTCTGACAGGAGCACAGGGGTGCAGGTTCTAGCCGTAGGTCCATGATGGTCCATGAGGGATTGTGAGGGAAAGACGCTCAACATGGAAAAGTTTGGAGAGGGGGGCACTGGGGCACCGCAGGTGGAGATGCTGACTTGCTTCGGCAAGCCCGTCGCACATGTTACTTTGCGCAGCGCTACTGCAGCAGCCGCAATGCATCGCTTGTGCGAGCAGCAGAAGCCCAAGGCTATGATTCTGGTATCCCTTCTGACCTTTTGCTCCTGCGGATTCTGTCTTTGGGTTCGGCCCAGGAATCACAAGAACTTGACGGTTGCATTTGCACCACCTCGGAAGGCTCCACGTCGTGCGGCCATTGCTCCCAGACATTCAAGGACATATGATACTTCTCTGGATGCAGGCCACAGCAACGTTGTGGCTCGGAAACGTTGATGACTTCGTGCCGCGGAAATCGCTTGAGAGCGTCCTAGCCACGTGCCAGCCTCAGGCTGCTCATGCAGTTGCAGCAAGGCCTTAGGGACGCTACCAGCCTACTGCTGCGTGTTGAGGTATGGCAAAGTCTTGCACGGCTTGCGCTACCTTCCCGCTCGCACATGTGCCTTTGCCACATACGGCGAGGCTGGATTGAAACACACGCAGTTCACAATGGAATGTCCAAAACTCATGAGCAAGACTGCATCGCTAAATGCCACCAGGTGAGTTGCTCGATCGCCGCTAGGAATAGCCTCTATGGTTTGGAGGTCCAAAAGAACCAGTCACTCGGCTTGATGGGGATGGCTCGTTCATGCATGTATAACTCGTCTCAACGGTTGAACTAGACATCCAAAGGTACCTGAACATCGATTTCGTCGATGATGTAGATGCGCAAGCTGCCCCGCCAGACGTCAACAGCTCAGGGCCTGCTTTCTATGTCAAATTGGGATTAGCCTGAATTCCGAAAAAGGCCTTTGGCATGTGGGGCGGCGCGCCCACGTGGCCGCCGCCACCTTGGGGTATGCCTGGCATGCCGTCTGACCCTTAGCAACACTGGGCTTAGCTGCAGGTGACGCATGCCTTTTTACTCCCTTTGGAAATCAGGCCATGGGGCCCTCGTCCACCGTGGGCGCCGCTAGGGCCTTGAAAACTAGTTTTGCTGAGCAGATAGACTGGTGAGATCTGCAGACACTCAGCAGGCCCCCAGGCATCGGTGCCTGGGGTATGCCTGGCATGCCTCCAATGCCCCATGCAGGGCCTTGGCCGCGTAGAGACCTCTGCTGCTTTCTTGCGCTAGCCAGACTGTTGCAGTACGTCTTTTGATCTGTTGAGGTCCTCCTCGGGTGGGGCCTGCTCCTGTTTGAAAGCTTGGAACAGAGCTTGGAGAGTTTTCAATGCCAGGACTCGGACCATTGGAGAAACTCAGATGCCTTTGGCGCCTGAACCTTGTCCTGTCCACGAGATCTGCCGACGAGCCGCTCACATCTGGCTGAGGCTGTGCCGGGAGCGCGGCTAGTCGAGTCGATGACTCAGCAGAGCTCTGGCATGTTGGGTCAACGACATGCACCGATGCCAGGCGGTCTAAGAAAAATCGCGGGCGACGGGAATCAGCCTCGAGAAGTCCGAGACAGGCGGTTTCCTGTTCAGATCGTCGAATCCCTCAAAATTCTTCATCTGCAGGGCAAAAAAAAGGACAAGGAAAGCACGGCTCTGAGCACCAGCTGACCAGCGCCTTAGATTTTTGCATCCATCCCGCAGCTAAGGTTCCAAAGTAGATGCAGAGCCATGGGCCAACTTTTACCAGCCTGTTTGTGTAGTGACTCCGGCGAGCCGAGGCCGGATGCCCGCAACACCAAGGCCTTACCTTCGTGGAGGGTGGTTTGATCAGTCATGACAAATGCCTGCAGCCAGCCCCAAGTCTGTGCAGTTCAAAGTTAAGCTCTACAAGATGGGGGAGTTCTGCTGCAACATTGTGGCCAACTTCGTCAAAGGCCTATGCTGCACAGAAGTGCCAAGTATCTTCAGCGTAGGGCACTGTCCGAGTATATATGTTACAGCACAGCCTGTCAGACGAGACTTCTTTGTATTTCTCAAAGTTGCAGTTGATTCATTCATCATGCAGAATGGAGCTTTTGACTGGGATCCCGTGCAGCATGGGGCAACCCGAGCTTGTGTTTAACTCTTTCTTTGAATCAGTGTGAACCATGAGGATGTTATCACTCCTTGGTTCAGGAATATTTACCGTTTTGTCGTCCAATGCTGAATATACTTGAGATAGTCTCTGGCTAAGTGGTGTTGAAGCAGATCTTTGCGTCAAGCTTTTTGTTGCCTTGGGTCTTGGGTGCTGTTGCTTTGAGATGACCAGGCAAAGAGAGCCCAGAGTCCTTAACGAACAAGCTGCAGATCGACCAGCGCACGAAGGCGCTGGGTCTGCTGCGTTGATATTGAGTTCTCTTGAAGACTATGACTAGGGGCTTGATCGCAGAAGACTTGCATGCTTTCCCGAAAAAAGACATTCCCCCACCCCACCCCCAGGTTCGAAGCACTGCAAGATGTAGCAAGTCAAATGTAAATCTGGAATGTGCTGAACTTGTTCTTTCTATTCCGTCATGCTGCCCAACAGATTGATCACTGTCGAGCACACATGGATCGAGCTGGGGCTCTTTCTACAGTGTGGCATTTCTCCGCTGCTGACAGGCTGGTTTTGTTGAGTTGCCATGGCATGCCACACGGTGCTTGAAGATGAACGTTTTGTAAGTTGCAGGCGTGACTGTGCGGCGCCTTTGCCTTACTCTTGTTGCATATCGCTTGCTGGATCGCCACTAGCAAATCCTCCTGCTTCGGTGGAGGTATGATGCTCTTTGTGATTATTTCGTTGAGAAGCAGCGTGTAGGCACTGGATGGTACCGGGCAATGCGCCTACTTCTCCAGACTAAAGCAAGGGGCCTCGTGGCAGGACTGGTGCAGACTCCTAGTTACTACATCTACATCGTTCCACCTACGGAGAAGCGCTGCACTTACTCAAAGATGCATGCACTCTGTACGCCAAGAGGTGAGCATCTGCGGGATGTTTGTGGCGATCAGGTATCTAAAAGAACTGAGCCTTCCGGCCTCCAATTTCGTCGTGGGACTACAAATCCCAATCAAGAAGTAGAGCAGCCAGACGGCAGGTGGCGAAATGTACCTCCCCGCTCCAGCGACATAAACATGTCTGGAACCACAGTTGGTGAACTCTTTGACAATGAAAAAGCACTTGCTGCTCGTCTTGGCTAATGAGCTGCGACTGGGCCTGACGGCCCTGGTCGCTTCCGCTAGGAGCTCAGAAGCTTTCGAAGCTACGAGCGTCTTAGAGGAATATGGCATCTTGCAGCCACAAGCGCGTGGCTGGAAACGAGCTGCGCAGAAGAGCCTACGTGTTGCGTATGTTGCATATCCCCTGTGGCATGAGACTCAGCTTCTCTTCGCCCCTGGTTGCCGCACCTTCTGCTCCAGTCTGTTGTTTGATTGTTGTATGCAATGCCAACATCGTAGCAAGAGCCTGCTAGCAGTATGGTTGCATCGCCTGTTAGCTGTTGCCGAAGCTGCCTGCTATGCCATGACAAGGCACGCAAACAGAGCTGCAAATCAGCATGAGACGCTGATGAGTTTGCACTGGGAGCTTCCATGCAAGCGACCACAGCTGACAGTCTGAAGTTGCAGTCCGCCTACTCCTCAGCTCAGAACAGAGAACTCCTACAGAAAGGCATGGCTGGCAAGGCGCAACATTTGTGTTGCCAGCTACGGTGCTGAATCATCCCAGGTTCTTTTTGTGGTGCCCAAGAGCCCCTGGTGAAGTTGGTGAACGTGAGATTCACGAGCAGCTGCAGAGCTTCATGCCTTGGAGCAGAGTGTTGTGCAACTAGCGCGTCTTTTTCTTGTAGCTCTGCATTCCAGCTACCAGCATGGGTCTTGCGGGATCTTGTGGGGTTTGGCTGAAGCTCTTGTATAGTTCAGCACCCCTCCCAGCAATGACCTTGGTCCAACTAGGGAGCGGGACGCGTTTTCGTTGTAGTGTGTTTGTTTTTCCTGGTCTGCGCGGGAGGCTAGGGAGAAGGAAAAACGAAGACAAGATCCTGGTTTGTTTATGCCTCATGCCAGGTACCTTCAGCAGCCTTTCGAAGACAACTACGTGGACGATTCCTTCTTGGATTCCCTGGTGCTGAATGCCAATGTTACTTCCTACAAGCTGCTGACTCGGTGTTTTGTTTCGATCATGGGTAGTTGCAAGTGTGATGCGCGGAAGGTTGCAGACGCTTTGTTGCAGCACAGCATCAATTCTGCGGCAGCTGTGCCTAGTTGTCATCTTTGTCAATGCAGCACCCTTGGCGAGTGCAGGGAACATGGCTTCAGTCGATTTATACAATAGATATACGCGTGTTGTGCGTGTTCAGGTTTGGTGGAAGGTGCAGCTCAACAACGACTTTCGATTGCTTGCGGCAGTCGGAGTGATGTTGTTTTGCTGCAATGTCTGTGCGCCGACTAGTTTGAACATGTGTCTGTGTAAGAGTTGGCCGGTTTTGTAAGCATCACGCGACAGGCCAGCACACCAATAAACCACTTGTGCGTCTCGGGGAAGTTCAGGCCTCAACATCTTTTGCAAGATTGTATTCATGGCACGTGCAGCACGACGAGCTTGAAGCAGGTAACTAAGCCCAAAGGCTGCATAGGCTGACAAAAGGCACAGAGTCGTGCAGCTTCAAGGCCAGGATGCCACTTAGGTGTCGGCTGATCTCGTTCCATTTTGGTTCCGCACTCAGGTTATGTTGCAAATTCCGCAGACTTGCACCATCATCTTTCCGCTGGGAGCTGGGGTCTTATCTTTTAATGGAACGTGAGATTTGTCAGGCACTTTCATGAGCTGCAAGGTTCTCGCACCTTTTCTCCAAGCCTTGACACGCAGCTGGAGCAAGACCCCCAGAACTTAGGTCTCTTGCAGACCAGAGATGCCAGCAATTGAGTTGAGGGTTCCGAACAGATTTTCTTTATCACACATTGGCAATGCAGGGACATCCGAAAGGCCAAGCAATCGCGTAGCTGAGGAAGATTCAAGCAAGCAGGCAACGAACCGTTCTGGTCTCCCCAATGAAGCTGCGGCCAGGGCGCTGTGTCAGCCCAGCTCTGCTTCTATCTAGGTTTACGAAGGCTCGGTCCGCAGACCTGATGCCTGACATAAGACTGATGGCCTTTGAGCAGTATCTAGTACTGCATCAGTCCAGATCCGAATCTTTCAATGAAAGTTGAATGTCACGAGGTGGAAGGACGGGATCGAGTGTTTTCCAACTTGGAACCTGCCTGTAAATGGAAAGTTTGGAAGCAGTCGGGCAAGACATAGATAGCATGAAGTATGTAGGGTCATGCAAGAGTTTAAGTATGATGGAGGTCTTTTCGGAGATCAGACCCGAATGTTATGTCTAAATCGAGCTATTTGGGTGGAGGATCTGCAGACGCTGCACATTGAAGCTTGGTAGATGCATGGCAGCCCAAGATGATTTGGCCGCACTCCGCTGTCTGATTTATGGTGTTTTGTTGGGTCCCAGAATGTATAAGCACCCTAAACCGTATTTTAGGCGTGGCATAGCTCCTTGTGATACGACATCTTGATGTACTGTGGGCGATCAGAAAGCAGACTCTCAGATGTCTCTTGCATTTATGGTAATGTGTGTGCAACGTACGTAACAGCTCCTGAGATCCCAGGTGATGACACAATCGGCACGATTGCCACCGTCCTGCTCGTTTTGCATGTGGTCCTCTACGATTATGCGGTGCGACCCGTCTTGGATTGTTGCTTTTTCAACTTCGAACGATGTTGCCAGCCGCTGGTGACCCTGGTCTGTCACAGGTTTTTGACTTGTTTCTCATATTGTCTTTCTCATGTGCCAGGATACATCTTCGGCAGAATCAACTTGGTCAGGTCTGCATGAGGAAGAAACATCGGCAGTCTTTCTGTGGGCCTGACCAGTTTGAGTTCGCATCGCTGTATCGCATGAAATCAGATTAGGACTTTGTATCTGCCATTTTTGGACAGGCCTGGCGGCCCCGTTGCCCTGAACGCGTCGATCTTGTCTGCGATGATTCTGGCCTCCAGGTTGCGGACGCCTCTGGAGGCCTCTCGCTAAGCTAGTAAAGCTTGCTAGTGTGTTTTTTGGCCAACATGTCAGGTGTTCGCCTTCATGAGCTTTGCCATGGAGGCCTGGTCAAAGACCATTGGGCAGCTGTCCCACAATTCAATAACCCGCAAGTCTGCCCTTCAAGAAGGTAAGCACTTGTCCTTTGTAAAGATTGCGGGATGCCCGCCACAGAGAGAGGGCCTCCAGGGTTCAGCGCGACTTGCGCGGTGTTCAGCGTATATGCTCTCCCTGAGCCTTGTTGTGGGCATTATTGTTTCAAGGTACAGCAGCGCTTATTATGCTCTTCCTGCAAAACCAGCTGGAATAACCCTTTCCCCCTAATGCCCTAATGCTAAATGGCACCCCCCCCCTAACACATATACTCCAACGCGTATTTAATGTTAGGGCGGGGGGGATCTATCGTACGACCCCGCCATTAGGGGGGCTATATAATAGGATCCTTTTCAAATCTAATCAAGCTCGAATAACAATCGATTAACTGATGGAATCTAATAAAAAATAAAAAGCAATTACAGATAATCGACATCATAAAACAGTTTCAAATCGATTTGAAATCGTAATCAAATAAACTACAATCAACTTAAGAGCCTCCGGCTCAGTCCGCCGACCCAGAGGCGGACAAATCGCGAAAGCCTAAACCCTAAACCTTGAGGATTTTCAGCGGCTGGCACGAGACCAACAAGCGCAACAAGGTTAGTCCAAGCTA
>CAJNIZ010048192.1:134378-148715 GCA_905231905.1 Symbiodinium pilosum | reverse complement strand
CCCCCCCTACCCCCCCCCGGCCCCCGCTGTAACCGTTACCCTCTCCGTTACTGAAACCATCCAACACACCCCCCAAGGTCGGCGGATTTGGAATCTGTTTACGATCCAATCAACATATAGTTAGCATCAATTCAAATCGAACTGAACTCTGACCGAAATCTGATTCAAACCAATTGGAATTGAAAGCGCGATGAACAACCATTACAGATTCCTTCATAAAACCACTCAAAAGCAATAAACATGTAGGAAATCAAAGAGATCCTAATCCTTGAGGGTCATGCTAAGAAGCTCCCTCTGAGCCACAATTTAGTTTAGTATTGGCCCCTCCGAAAGTTCAGATTTTGGAATTCTTGGGAACCTGTATTTTATATTAGGGGGGTTGGTTGATATTTGGGGGAAGCGATTACGGGCCTCTGCAGCCGCTGTACGGAAAGGTTTACAGCCGAGTGCAGAAACATTGTGGCAGGTGTTCGCCTTGCCGCATTTTCGTGGCCAGCTACGCGCCTGGACCTTGAGCACGAATTCTGAGCTGTTTCTGGGCATGCTGTCGTGAGCAGGGTAGCAAAGGGTAGGCTGGCTGGTTTGCTAGGTACTAGTGGTCCCCTTCATGCTTTTTGCCGTGCTATCCTTGGACAAGACATCAGGGGCCCCTCGCCCAGGCACCTGAGCTTCGCACGCGTGATTACAGGATGCGTAGCATTCAAGGCAGGATGGCCAAGGTTGCATTGATCCTTGCTGCGGTCATCATCGGCTGTGTAGGTCTCAACCTGAGACTTTCATGTTGCGACTGGCGCTGCAGAGCCTGCCAAGAAGCAAAAGGTCCTGCTCTCTTCCTTTGGTCGCAAAGATTCAAGACGGAGATTCAGGCCAGAATGCGAATTACTCTGCACTGCCCCAGTAGTGTGAGCTTGACGATTTTCCATTTTTTGCCAGCTGTGCTAGATTCCTTCATCCACCAGAGTTTGCATGTTGTCTTCATCTCATGACTCATTTGGCTTCCGTGTGGTTCAGGAGCTGCCTCTTCTATTAGGGTTTAGGGTTTCGTTTTGACCTCACCTCACCCCAAATTGGTGGTTTGTGCAGATCATGGGGTTCTGAAATTGCGGTAGCATGGCAAATACAAGGCCTTGTCCATGCCAAAAACCTGACTCAGATAGGTTTCCCCAAGGTGAAATCCTATAGTTCTTGTTCTCGAGAGCATGACATGGTAAATAGGGAACCCAATATAGACCCAAATAGTAGTCGGCACGCTTGACAGAGACTGTGGAGTTATGGTCGCAGGACACCGGTAGCTAAAGCTCAGCGCGAAGAAGCTTTCTCTGGTGGAAAGAAAGAAGCCCAATGGGAATTGGAGCCGCGCATGCATTGAGGAACAACTCGTAAGGTTGCGGAAACCAAAGAATAGGCCCTACCTTGAGAGAAATGGGATGCCCAACAAATGTCACTGACACTATAAGAGCGGAGAACGAGCATTCTCAGGCCTGCGACTGACTCCAGAAAGACTTGGGGAGTCCGGCCTCAAGTACCCAAAGGCTTAAAAAGGAACAGGAGCAACTTGAGGCCCCGGCAGCCCCAAGCGGATTGGCAGAAGCGACGAGCGTCCAGCCAAGGCATACAAGCGTGTTCCAACATAGATATTCCAACAGTCCGTCGAGAACCAACCAACCCATGCTTGGGCGAAGGATGAAGCAAAACAGCGCCGTGCCTGCGACAGGAGCAGATCTTACTTTGGCTCTTTTAGGTTTCGCAGGCTCCTGCATGATGGAAAGACACCTCGGATACCAACATATTCTAGTTGGAACTTTGCTTTTCGCCGAACACATATACAAGCAACGTGGTCCCCGTCGTTTCATGGGCGCAAGCCCTGGCAAATCCAGAGTGAGGCTGCGAGGATTCCCGAAGAGTCCAGCATCAAGAAAGTTTGCATGCACCCTTGGTCTAGCTTGCATGGTTGGTCAGGGACCTTGGGACATTGCCCACATTGTGCCCGAGCAGCCTCAAAGTGCGTCTGGCGCTGAATATGGTGCATGATGTAGTGAATGTTCCATGGCACCGCATATGTGCCTCGGCAGAAAAAGCCTCTTCTGCATGGCAATGTAGCAGGTCTCATTGTAGTAGCGCTGTTGAGGCAGAGCAGCCCTGATCCCAGGGAGCAAGGCCGAACAGCGGCAACCTGCAATCTGTCAAATGACTGCTCTTGCCACGGTTGCACACTGGGCAATCATATGCCTGCCGGAGGAAGCTTGCTGTTGCGCTTACGTCGGATCGGTTCGCAGCTTTAAGTAGTGGTAGGGCGCCTGCTGCTCTGACAAACGCCCGCTTCAGGCGGCACTATGCACTCTAGCTGCGTGGGAACCTTGACAACATACACGACAGGTTTGGCAGCCTAGCCACGCCATGTCCGCGGAGGCCAACATGCCAACTGTTCACTTTGTAAAGTATTTTGATACCGAGCTCTCCAAACCCCAGTCAATCCAAACCCCCTACTCTGAGGCCTCGCAGAAAGCCTCGCCCAAAGCCGATCCAGCTTATCCTCCTATACCTCGGAAAGGTTGTAAGATTCTTTTGGGACCTGGGCTGGCCATACTTTGGACGGCTAGGGGCTGTACGAAAAAGTATGAAAAAGTCGTGCCACGAGGCATGTGACTAAGGGGACAATTTACCCTTGACCCTAAGCTGTGATTTTGAAGTGCATGTTTAATCGTTCGGGACTATTACCTGAAACAAGCCACTACTCGGCGCACTTCCACGTGGCTAACCAGCTGAGACCTCTTTCCAGGCAGAGCGTGAGCTACCAAAGCAGTCACAGGACGGGAAGCAGTGGTGTTGCACACCGTTGTGTTGCAAATCGTTTTCATCTGCCGGTACAGAGTGCCGCTGAGAAAGGAAAGCTGCAGATGCTGCGTCTTGTGTAGGTCTTGTCAAAAAAGATGTGCTTTCGTTAAAGGCAGAATCATAATGGCAAGCGATGTGGCGGTTGCAGGCCTATCCAAACCCCAGAGAAGGACTGGCAGCTGAAAAGCTGGCCATGGAGGCTCAGCAGCTCAGCCATTTACAAGCCATTTACAGCATTGAACTTTTGCCCCACACGTGCTTGTCAGGAGCGACCAGCGCCGGGAATGCACGATCTTCCACTTCGCCAGTACCTGGACACGTGAACCTTGCTTTGCCTGCCTAGAGTATCGAGGGAGGACAAGCCCTCGAGAAAGTTGAACCTAATGAATGCTGCAACGTGTTGCTGCCACTGTTGCGTGGACTCTGGATCTTTCTGTCAGACTTCTGTTGTTACTCATAGTGACACTACAGGTAAGGGAGCAAGATATGATGGCCCTGTGCAGCCACGTGCTGAACTGCAGATGCAGGTACGTAGTGCCCACGCTTCTTCCAGGGATGAATGCGGTGGCCGAGGCTGCTGCCTACACGCAGATCCGTGCAGAATATTTTTTTGGTTGAGTTTTCAGCATATTTGGGCTCTGCTCCTGGTGACAAGAATGGCTATGACAATGGACGGTAAGATGGTGAAAAGGTTTACGATGCTAATATTTCAGAGACTGCATCCATGGGCGGGCATCGCAGGCAATGTGAAGAGAGAGTTGTGGAGTGGTCGCTGGTGCGCCCTGCCCCTGCATGCCCTCATGGAGAAACGAGCCCCCCGTGATGCTGATGATGGGGTTGCTGCAAAACTAAGACAAGAGTCACATGCGCTTTTGAAGCGAATCCCCCTGCTACAGAGGGATTTTTAACAGTTTTTTGGGGGTCCCGAGAACCACCCAAAACAGCATCATGAGTACAGAGGTTTTTGGTAACTAGCCCCGAGGCCCATCCAAGCCGGGCCAGCAAATTTGCAAGGTTTGAGAGGAAGACCTCAAATTGGAGAAACAGAGATGATGCTGGCCCCCTGCGCCAGGGCATTGCCCGATTTACGGGGCTGTGCCCAGGGCCGGGGATTGGTGAGGCAGAATGGGAGTGATGCAAGGCAAGGCATATGTTCCTACAATCAAAGGAGGGTGAAGCAGGGCTAGAGGTGTGCAGAGGATTGCAGAGGAAGGGCATGGAGGCGGAAGGGGAGAGGTGTGCGGGAGGGAAGGGGGCAGGGGCGGGAGGCTGTATATGCAATGGGTCAGATTGGTGGACGTAGGGACGTGGGGGAGGAGGGTGGAGGCGGAAGGCGAACAAAGTGCTTCCCAGACCGTGACCTGCTGGAACAGCAAGGTCGGCGGATATCAGTTGGCAGGAGCGGCCCGAGAATCCAGTTGAATGGCTGGCCTACTATCTGCTCAAGAACAACACAATGGGCCAGCTACTCAGCGGGCTTCCATGAGCGTTCGGCAATCTACGCATCACATCAGTTCCCGGATTTTTTGGTCATGCCCCTCTGCGAACATACCCCACCAATGTCTAGCAAGCTTTTGAGCTGCAGAATCTTTTGATTCGTCCAAAGCGACGAGGCAAAAAGCCGGCGGAAGAGAAGAAGGCTATCTCATTGGGCCTCCGCAGTTTGTGCCAACCTTCAGAGGGGTGTCTCAGCCAGATTGCAGGCAGATGATGCAGCACCAGAGCAATGATAATCGTTTCCACCCATGCATGCGAACTCTGACTTGCCTTTGCAGCCGGACAAAACGGAGAGCTCTCTGAACGGTGCTGCATGCGCGGGCAAGTTATGCTTCTCAAACACTTCGCGCCGCACAGATTCACAGGTTCGGGGTAGATGATCGATAGATACCCAGGCAACTTATGCCTCCTTGCACCGCCTGATGAGGAGGAGGACCTGTCTAACTTGGCTCACACGTCGGAACCCTCACTGCCGATACAGCATGCTCCGAAGTCATCTTCTTCCAAAGGTTTCACAGGGTTTCATGAGCTGCGCCAAGTGGGGAGTGGGTCAAGCTTCATGCCCTGAAGGATGAGCGGAAGAGCACCAAGGCCTTTTAAACTTTGGATGACGCGTGGCTTTAGAGGTCGGTTGTTTCATGCAGGCCGTCTCCAAACTGCTGGACCCAGTAGAGCATTTGGAGCAATGGCGGGTCATTTGCCCCTCAGCTCATGTTCGCCCACACCGCACATGCATGCGCTTGTCTTGCGAGATGAGGTATCGATTTTCATCGATTCCGTGCCAAATGTCCTGACAAATGCAAGGCCAGCAGCCTGTAGGTCCTCTTGGCGTCTCACTTGATCCGGTGGATGGTAGTGAACACCATGAGTAGCTGCCACAAGGAACTTATTCGCCAGGGAATTCCAGAGTTTTTGCGTGGCTCGGTACAGGGTCTCAGCATGTGAATGGGTCAGTTTCCGCTCCAGCATCTGCTGCAAATGCCCGGCAAGTTGATGTTCCAACAAGGTTTGGCAGAAGCTTGCTCTGTCACGAGAGCTTTTGCAAAAGCACCCCAAGGACATTGTTGCACAGCGAAGCTCACATTGACCAGTCATGCAAATGTATTAGAAGGATATCTACGAGCAGATGAGACGAGCTGAAGCAGCCCCATGCGAGGGCGACATTGCCAGTCTCTCATTTCCAAATGCACGATAATGCACGTATCCCCCTTAACAAGTGCTATAATAAGTGCATCAATCAGAACTGATATAATCCACAATATAACCCCTTTAAGGAAAATAATTCACTGGTCGATCGGCGAATATGGATAGCATGAGGAGTGCTCCACCTTGGCCAAAGTCGAGTGGGCGGTCAGCCTCACGTAAAACGGGTGCCACACATCTGCCCCAGTCAACGCCGAGCTGTTCTTTGACCTTTGTAGACACTTTAGACCCCTTAGTAATCCCATGACCCCTAGATAGACCGGGAAGCCCCAAATCTTCGATCCACAGCCCCCTCACAACCCTTACAGCTGGACCTGGTTCCTCCACCGCCAAACACAAACAATGTTTTTTTTTTTGCGTCGGAGCTTTGAGCACGGCGGTCTATAGGTAGAGGTGAGAAAGTGGGGAGAAGGGCGCGTGGAGACTTTGCCACCATTGGCATGCGGCCTCGGCAGAGTGTGCCAGTGGTTGGCTGGTCTGGTAGACAGCATGCGTGAACAATCTAAGGGAAACTGTGGGCTTGCGCCTTGTTTGATGAGCATGACTGCCTACATTTGCCCAGGTCCGGGACATCAACCGCACCTTCCCTAAACATGTGCTCTATCGAGCCTGCTTCCTAGCCAACGTTTGGTGGACAAGACCTTGCGAGCTGCCAAGCTGCAATGCTGTATTGACAATCTTGAGCCCTGGTGTTGCCGAGGATAAGCAAGGTCTAGGTCAGCAGCAGCTATTGAATGTGCTTCGTGCATATTCAGTATTCAATGCAGAAGTTGGATACTGCTGGCTCCTGAGAGGAGGTGTTGTGTAGGGCTGGAGATTTTGCAATTGTAGGGCTTTCTCATACAGGTCAAGGCATGGGGTTCATCTGTGGTGTCTTGCTGATGTATATGGGCGAGGATGACGTCCCTCCGGCATGTCTTGATACACCTGCACTGCAAGCTGAGTCGATCAGCAGAGTCCATGAGGCATTTGTTGCTTTTTGTGGTAGGCTTTTCTAATGCTGATATCGTTGCTCGAGAACTATCGCATGTCCGGGCTGTTCATGCCTGGCACCCTTCTTCTTTTTCTTATTATTCTTATATGGTTTATGTTTGCCCTGCGCACGATCCACTAGGCCGAACCTGCCACTCCTGAACAAGTATTTTTTCCAGCTGCAAAGACTGCTGGAAATGAATCTGCAGGGGACTTGGTCTACATGACTTGCCATTCTAGCCTTGTTCAGCGTGTGCACCCAAGCTTTCCAACCTTTTACTCCCCTCCTCCCGGCCTCACCTGCCGCGATCACTTGCACATGCAGCTGTTGCCGCTGTTCTTGCATGAGGGGGCGGACATGGCGAGCCACACAAAGCCCTAGGCCACACCTCTACGAGCATCTTGCTGAGCAAGGCAGGCGAGATGGATCCGACAGCTATGGGTTTGAAGCGGGGCAAAGATACTAAGATGATGCTACAGGTGTGGAGCCGACCATGTATGCTTCCCAGTGGTTCATGACGGCCAGATCCTTATTCTGTTGCCAGCTTGGCGAGATACAAAGCTTGCACTAGCCAAGGTCTGCATCTACAACTTTCCTTTCTCAACTGTTGTGCGGGTCTGGGACATCTTCCTGGCAGAGGGAGCGGGATGCACGGTCAAACATCTTCAAAGCGTGGACATGCGCCTGCATGCATGCAGTGAGTGAGGTGAAAATCATCTTTCGCATTGCGCTGGCACTGCTGAAGTCCAAGCCCTGCCAGCCTTTCCTTGTTTGGCCGAGCGCTGCTGAACTACTCGCAGGCTGAACCAGGATGCGTTGCTGAACCAATCCTTCGAGCAAATCTTGCAGACTCTGAAGCAGGCACCCTTCACAAGTTGTCCGCTGGGTGATTTGTGTGCTCGTGTCAGCCAATGTGTGATGTCAGGCGCCCAGCGCGGTCGAATCAGAGATGTGCAGCCTGCCTTTGCTGAAAAGCAGCTCAAGAGCGCATGCTCCCAGCTGGGATGCCAGGCTCATCAGAACAGCTCTCAACATCAAGCTCAAGAACAAGACGCTCAAGGATATTGAGTGGCAGCCCCAACCAAACCAAGTGCCGTTCACAATGCAGGCCCCGTTGGAATTCATTTGACGCCTTTTGTCATCATCCGCCGGCTAGGTCAGAGTGGCTCTCGCAAATGACGCCCGGCCTCTGATCAGTCTGTCAGTATGCAAAAGCCGTTACCAGCTGTGCTTTGCGTCTCAAGCGTTAAGCAGTGCTGTCGAGTCCACAGTTGCTTACAACGCGTGAGTCTATTTAGCAGTGCTGGGGTCCAATTGCACAACCCGAGAATGCTGTGAAGATTCTTGGCGAGTGCCTGCCGCATTCTGCCTTGGGATCAAAGCCTGATGGCACCGGCCAGAAGGTACGCTTGAATGTAAACGTAGTTGCCTCGCCATGCTAGCATGGAGGCTTTTGCCCCTTTGGGCACCTCTGCAATGCCTGGCATCATTGCGAGTGGAATCCAGGAAGGATCCAGTAACCAAGGTGGTTAGCTTGCTGGAGGACCAGCCCAGTCAGCCATCATGTGATTCGCCAACTTGGAGCATTAGTTCGTGCAGGCAATAGAGAATCAGGGGTTGAATTTGCTACCCATCCGCGGTTAGGGAAAACCCCTGCAAGGGCAGGATCTTAGCGAAGCATCCTGTGAAGCAAGCGCGATCGAGATGCTGCCGTGAGCAGGACATGGCAAAGCAGTTAGAAGTTGATGCAAAGAAGGACGAAGATGTTTATGACAAAATGGTCTGTGGCTTACACACACACCGCAGCACTGGCATCAGTAAATTGGATATCGTAAGGCTTCATGCTGTGTGTTGCTGGTCTGTGAATCCACAAGAGTTGACGAGGTATGTTGGTGCACGGAGACGCAGAAAGCCAAGCAGAAGGCTATAGATGAAGGTGCAGGTCGTATAGAGTCACTCTCTGCAGAGATCGAGCAGGGCGTAGCGCTGTCTGCACGTCTGCAACCAGAAATAGACAGCCTGAAAAAGGAGGCCGAAAAAAACAAGCAAGCCTTGGAACAAGCTTCTGCCATACGAAAGAAGCAAAGTGGTGAGTTTGAGGCGGAGTCTGGTGACTTGAAGGATTCCATCGCTGCTGTCAAGAAGGCAGTCAGCATCCTGAAAAAGAAAGACTCTGCTGCGACATCGTTTCTGCAAGTAGCCAGCAAGGCATCGCAGGTGAAGTCGGCCTTGCGACAGGTCTTCTCCCGAAGCCACAGGCAAGATTGACGAAATCAAGTGTTTGTCTTGAAGACAAAGAGCCCTGATTAGATGATGTTGGTTCTAAGGGAGCACAAATCATAGCGTGGATGGGCATGGAAAAGCCCACACACTGAGACACGTAGTCCGAAACAAGAGGTTGGAGGGGAGGGCGTGCGGAAGCGTTGGCGAGTTTGAATCCAGTCTAGCTTCAGCCAGACTGAGCGAGCAGCGGCCATGTTGTGGTGAAGCCTAGGCCTAATCCCTCAGAACTCAAGCGTGCAGAAACTCAATGTCTCAAAGTGGGGGTGCATGCCCCGCGCAGGTGGGTTGATCCTGCGCAGCTTGAGCAAGTTGGCCTCCGAGACATGAAAGACACAGACCTTCTCCAGCTTTTCAAGCCAGGTCAAAGTACTGGTGAGATATATGGCATGCTTTCGCAGATGTTGGACACCTTCCAGCAGAATCTCAAGGAAATCTCAGACGAGGAGAAGGACAACAAGGCAGCCTTTGAAAAGCTCCAAGTTGCAAAGTCTGAGGAGATCGAGACCAGCGCTGGCCAGATCAGAGTCAAAGAGAAGGAGAAGGCGACTGCTGATGAGCAGCTCGCACATGATAAGAAGGACAAGGTAGAAGCAGAAAAGGCTTTGAAAGAGGATCAAACTTTTCTGGAGTCGGTCAAAAAGAAGTGTGCCAATAACGATGCAGAGTGGGATGCTAGGCAGAAGGCTCGCAGGGAAGAGGTCAAGGCCATTGGGCAGGCAACACAAGTCCTTACAGATGGCCGGGACAAGCTTGAAAAGAAGGGAGTTAGCTTCCTGCAGCAGCAGCAGCGCGCACACGCAGCTCCTAGCACCCTTTCCCACTTGTTGCGGGCGACGCGCAAGTTCAACGATCCCAAGCTATCTGCGCTGGCCCTCCGGGCCAGGGTGGACAGTCTGGGGGAAGTTTTCAAGGCCATCGATGACATGCTGCTCGGATAGTTTGGCTAGATTTACGCTCTGCAATTGGATGTTCTGTTTTGTGTATGGAGTCCTTTTTTTGCAGCTATTTGGCTTGCAACTGGCTAGGCCAGATTTTTCCTAAATAGCTTGAACGTAAAAGTTTTTGCTTTGTTCGGGCAAAAACAGCGAGGCCAATGAGTCAGACCCCTCTGATTGCCGCTTGCTTGCGTTGTCCGAGGATCTCAGAATTGAAGAAAAAGAAGGGCAGCGAGATGAAAAAAAAGGATTTCTGTAAAGAGCAGCTGGCCGACAACAAGCTTCAGCAAGAAAAGCAGGATCGCAAGAAGGAGGACGTCGGCATTTTGCTGGAGACTCTGGAAGAGAAGATCAAGAAGGTATCTGCGGAGAAGGACGAGGTTGTGTCAGAAATTGACACGCTGAACACAGAGTTGGCCAAGGCGGCCCAAGAGCGAGAGGAGCAGAACAAAGCCTTCCAGTCTGGAGTAAACGACCAACGTGAGACACAAAAGCTCTTGAAGGGTTCCCTCAAAGTGTTGTCCAACTACTACGACAAAGCTTCCCTCTTGGAGCTGGGTGCGTCAGAGGACCTTGCTGCACCCATGTGTGGATTGATTCTTGAGTTTGCACCTGGTTCCTGTCTGAAAGGATCGAAGTCAACAGGTCGACAGCACAACTGGACTAGACGCTCCGGCACCAAAAGGGTTTGACGACTACAAGAAGAATGCTGGATCCAAAGGAGTTATGGCGATGCTAGAACACATCAGCCAGCAGGCTGAGGCTCGCATGCACAAAAACCACAGGACAATAGCTGTTCTTTTAGACGAGGTTGTTGGCACTAGTCACTAGCACCCAAGTGTAGCTGTTCATATGACCGAGCCAGCTATGGAAGGCTGCAGAGAAGCAGGCCGTCAAAGACGAAAACGCAGCGCAAGCCGATTATGAGAAGCTTGCGAAGGATACCACCACCAATGTGGCGTCAAAGACCAAGGAGGTGTTGCTGCCCAAAAGCAGCCTACGCAACGTTCTAAGACTGGGTACCTGCAGCTGCCAAGTAAGGGCTAATCATTATGTGCAAACGGATAGCAATGGCCGTGACGGGTGCTTAGGGCCGAAACTTGTGCAGCAACCATCACCGAAGTACCAGTCTTTCTAGCATTCAATCAGTATACAACTATATACAATACAGGAACGGCGCTTAAGCCACAGAGAGACTTGCCACGTCAATCTCGCGGAAGGCTGGAACTATGAATGTTTTGGTTGGCTTGGGTCGGCATGAGAGACAATGAAGACACCTAAAAACAGAACCAGGATGATGCTCAGCAAGTCTCGCCCTTGCTGTGGCAGCTTCAGGTGGAAAGCAAAAAAGCTGCAATCACGAAAGCTGAGGCGCG
The DNA here is from genome assembly GCA_905231905.1 of Symbiodinium pilosum. NCBI lineage: Eukaryota > Dinophyceae > Suessiales > Symbiodiniaceae > Symbiodinium > Symbiodinium pilosum. The sequence goes on along the minus strand of CAJNIZ010048192.1, from coordinate 137,613 downwards.
GAAAGTAGATTGTTTTTGCCGGAATCCATCATGCCAAGAAGGGTCGTATGCTTATGCATGCTTCTGCTGGGTCACAGGGCGAGCTGGCAGATGCAAAAACAGACCAGACAAACATCGACACTGCCATGAAAGCCCTGGTATCCGCTGCTGGAACGCTACACTCCGATTGCGACTTCCTGCTGAAGAATTTCGAGCTGAGGCAGACATCGTTTGACGATGAAGTTGGAGCTCTAATTGAGGCCAAGGGCTTGATGAAAGGCATTGGCGGACAGCCGGCTGGAGAGTGACAATGAGACTCAGACCACGCAGTTGCGCAGAGATGAAGAGCAAAAAGTGCAGCAGATGGTGCTTCGTCAGATTGCGTTGCTTGGCAACAACTGTTCCTCTAAAGCATGTTGGTCCCAGCTGTGAGTGTGTGTTCTTCTGTTCTGGACCGAAGCACGTAGCAGTCTCTTCAAAAAGCCTTCGCACAGTGTGCGCCTACATGGCGGAAGACAAAAAGGAAAGCAAGGCAGGCTGATGTGAATGTTGTCTGTTGCACCTAGCTCAACAAATCTCCAGGAAGAGAAAGACGACAAGGACGAAAAGAAAGACGAGAAAAAAGACGGCGACAAACCAAAAGATGTCAAGAAGGTCCAAGCACAAAGCTGGCAAAGATGGAATGCAGAACAAAAGCTCCCTTAGCACTGCTCTGCTTCAGGACAGGCGTGATGTAGTGGTCCACCCCATTGTCTTGCTCGGCGTTGTGGACCACTACAACCGAGCCGCTTGTCCGAAATGTCATGCCGTTGAGTTGGATCGCAAAATCGCCCTGAATTGTGCGGCCCGGTGCGAACCTGCCTTGCCAGGTTGCAAAAGGAACTACCAAGCGAGTGGTTGGAACCCTGGTGGGTGAGGCAGCGAGATCCCATTTTGCTTTGACAGTCATGCCTGCTCTCACACGTTAGACACCGTTTCAGGGCTTCATGCTTTGTAGCTCCAAGCTGTGGATGTAGCACCGTCGTTCCACAATGATGACATGTTTGGCGAGCGTTTCTGGGGCGTTTGTGAAGAGCGGACATTGCCGGGTACAGCAGCTTTTGGACCGCGACAGATTCTGAAAGTTTTTACAACAGGCGCCCCGCTTGCCACATGCCAAAGTTGACTCAGTCTATGGCAGCCGATCCATTCAACAGGCTTTTTCTATTACATCTCGCGCATTTTCCATTGTCTCTATCTTTTTGCTCAACACATTTTTCCTTTCTGACCTCTTTCTTTAAAGAAGTGATGACCTGTCTAGACAAAGCGATATAAAGAAGTACATGTTCACAACATCTTCCGTGACTCATGCTTGCCAAAATCTACAGCATGTAACATAATGTTTCTTTGGTGACTTACGGTGTTCACTGATACATCAGTGAAAGCATATCTTGAAACCTTTGACATCGACATATGTATACATTCAGATTGAGGTTGTTATCAGAACTCATGAATATGTACAATCTTGGATTTGTTGGGGCTCTTGCTTAGTTTTGTTCTGTTCTGTAGATCAATATGTGGGCGTAGCTTTTGTTTTGCATACTGCCACATGCGAAAACAATTTTAACAGAATTATTACAACGACATTGTAAGCTGCCAGTCTTGAGTTGCCCTTCTTCCATCTTTTGTGTTTCATCAATGGTCTCAGTGCAAACATACAGTATACATTACTACAGAGGGTATGCAGTTGTAACGACAGATGCTCTGTATTCAGCTTTGCAGAACTTATGGTTGTGTATTTAAACTTAAAGTAAACATGATGTACCGCACCAAATTCCATTATCAACGGCTGAAACGGGACAAAGTGGTGGTGCCAAAGCGGTGCTTCTCTCAGCTTCAACAATGATGCAACTTTGCAGAGTTTTTCAGCTTGTGTGTGTATGGACCGGTTGAAATGTCTCAGACCAGTCTCATCACCAGTCAAAGATTGCATAGACATTACCTAGAGGTAGCTACAAAAAAAGAACAAGCCAAATTTGACACATTCATTACTGGTGAAATGCAACGCAACGCGTCTCACACTTACAGAATAAACTCAACGAGCTCCAGAAGACACATGGTCAAACTAAATTATTAGTGGAGCTGTTTCTCATCATGTTTTATCCCTTCTTTTGTTGATCAACACTGTTCTGCAAAACAGAATAGCTTGTTAAGTTCCTTCCATACGGCGGCCCGTTTTCACAGAGTCGTTTGTAGTGGTCAAAAAGGTACTGGTCTGCACCCACCTGTTTGAACCATTTTCAGACAGTTGCATTTTCTAATTAATTGGAAGTTGGAGCTTGCACGTTTACAGCAGTACACGGAGCAAGCCAGCCATTGCTACAAGAAACTTAAAGCAGCAATAGAAGACAGAAGATGCTTTTGATTCTCTAATGCGTTCTCACATTGGCGACATTCTTCTTGTGAGATTGGAGAAATACATGTTGACAGATTATGAAGGTCTGAGTATTTACATTTACCATGCCTTGTACAGCTTTAGAACGCAATCAAGTATGGACTCCAACAAAACTCACCTATGCATCATTATCTGTAGGGACCTGAGTTTTCAAGAACATTATCTGGGTCATGCTGTAAATGTCCGACATCGGAAGCTAGAACATAAGAATGAGCTGTCAGCAACCTGAGCAAAAGGCGACGAGAATGTTCGATTTAGAAATTCAGACGCAGTGTACACCACGGAGACAGCACGGACAGAATAGAAAAAACAAAGTAAGTATTATTCACAAAGTCGGAGCCGTCAAAGAAAAGTGTTGTGAGGTGATCCAAGCAAGGAGTCTGTAGAGCAAGAGCAGGGGTCAGTATCGGTACGTAGACGAGAACCAGGGCAAGTGTCGTGAATCAAGCAAAGTAGCCAGATGGAGGCATAACTATCGTATGAACAACGAAAAAAATCAAGCAAACTTATGAATGCCGTTGGAGTGAATATGGGGGAATACTCATGAGGGAAAGAAAACTGAGACGTGAAAGCACTAAGCAACATCAGAGTCACATAGAACTGTGGGATGGTTCATATCGGCACTCACTTGAATTCATGAAAAAGTCAAACTGAAACTGCAACAGTTTCACGGCATAAGCCTTCTTTTGCTACTTGAGTTTATCTCCTTCAGTTCTTCTCGGTCCTTCTCACATGCTTTCTGGCAGCAGTCCGTCACGACTTTCCACTTTCACCATGTGGGGATCGTCCAAAAACCAATGTTTAAAAATCTATAAGCACGGG
>CAJNIZ010048192.1:107695-134278 GCA_905231905.1 Symbiodinium pilosum | reverse complement strand
AAAGAATATTGGACAACCCCCATGTGGTTTTCTTTGTTGGCTTGCTTGTACACTAGATACCACCCCGTATACTTGTAGTTGCGAAGATGTAGTTTCAAGTCTTGTTGTTTTAGCTGTCATGTAAGTTGTTTCGTCTTGGATGACTCCGCGAGCAATTACCCTTCCCCCGTTTGTGAGAATCTATTTGTACAGAATCGCCTTTTTCTTGATCACGACACTTGGCTTAATTTTCGGCATCTTTGACGCATGTATGTCTCGGTCTATGAACTCAACATTTCTGCAATCTTGACCAACCAAAAACTGCAGTCACTGGCTTCTACACGTTTAGTAATGTCATAGCAAGCTTTAGCAGGGACTTCTTCAAAATTCTCTTTCAGATTGAAGTCGGAAGCACTGCCAACGGTCAACGTCGTTACCTGCTGCTTAGCATTTGCGATTGGGCACATCACTGACTACCTGGGTTGTCTCAAAAAATGCTGTGCCCGCTTAAATCTGCTGAAGCCGGCAAAACAGCTACACCCCGCTAAACCGACTAGTGCCCAAGACTTTCGATTGTGCCCCTGGCGAAACTGCATTAGAGTCCTCCTGCGAGCACACCGGTTCTCGGGGCATTCATGCCCAAAGCAGAACGATTTCCATCTTGAAAAAGCATTCATTGAGCGCACAACCAAAACTTCAGCCCATTGCAGCGCCCGGCTGGAATTTCAGCTTATTCTAGCCTGGATGGGATTTCAGCGCAGCCCATTCCGGGGCAGGCCCAAATGCACTGACCGCACCTGCTATCTGCAATGTAAAGGCGTTCGCCTCTACTGGGCGGGGGGAGGGGCTTAGGTGGGGTGAAGCCTGACACAGCCTTGCTATGGTCATGACACTTTCTGCGGGTCGAGACGGAGACCTCACTTTTTGCAATTCTTGAGCATGGCCATACTGCGTCTTTCCCAAGTTCTCGCCAGTTAAAAAGAGGACGCCAGCATGCCCAGAGTGGCATAAAAGCTGGTTCAATCCCCATGCTGACTGGAAGTTTCTGCGTGATTGTACGCTGTACGCGGCATCTTGATTGTCGACTGCTGTCGAACTAACACGGCCGATTGATGTGGACACCCTCGTATCAATCATGCGGAACTAGCACTGACACAGAGCTCTTTCTGCCAATTTTGCCGTGAATGCATCTTGATCATTTCATACTGCTGTGTGACATTGTGTAAGTTTTCTCTCGCAGATGCGGTTGTTGCTTCTTAGTGTCGTTCGAATTGCTTGCAACAATGGATGGGCCTAGTCTTGCCAGATGCCTTTAGCACCAACATCGAACGAAATGGTCGACTAGCAAGCGAGAAAGAAACACTTGTTACAGTTTTTCCTCACAGGAGAGCATCACCATTCCCTAATAGTTCCCAAGGTTCCTTGCATGATTGGTCGGATCGTCTCGGTCCCGTAACAGGGAGGATGGACGCCAGACGGACTTGGAAACTGTTATTATCCGAGGTAACCATGGAACTTTACATGAAGACTCACGCTGCAAATAAAACACTTGTTAAGCAAGCGTTCAACTGAAATCAGAGAAGAGTCCGGGAGATGCTGCGAGGATTAGAGGTTGAGCAACGACATGCTCCAGTTGTGGGCTAAATGAAAACACCGACAAGGAAGATGCCATTGCAAGGCTTTGAAAACCTAAGTCCATGGCACACGTTGTTAGAGTCACTTAACAAACACCTGAAGACCTATCAAACAGAAACGAATACCCGGTGGTGAGTTCTTATCCACGGCAAGGCACATGGGAACGATAGATTGACGATAGATTGTAGCTAACGAGGTAAAGATGTTTCAGTTGACCCGGTACAAATTTAATTGTTCGCAAGAGGCAGAGAACTCACTGAAGCACAACAAGAAGAAAATAAGCCATGACAGAAATGCTGTAGAGAAACATGACTTAGTGTTATTCTTCGGAAAAGGCAAGGGAGTTAATGGGCAAGCTTTTGAGGCTAGATGGTCAGCAGCACTTGAGGCAGTTGCCAAAGAAGCATCAGTGAAGAGTGCTAAAAGTCTGTAAGATGTCACACTTATCTTAGTTAGCTCCATGAGGACATGTCAAACTCATTTATAGACAGGTTGCTGAGAAGGAATAGCAGAAGAATGATGATGACGATGACGATGACGATGACGATGATGATGATGATGATGATGATGATGATGATGATGACTGTGACGACGATGATGAGCATAAGAATGATGATTATCATTTAGTAGTGGAAGGTCTGTAGTTCAGCTGCCAGCGGTTACGATGCTGAAGCGATACAGCGTGACAGACGTGACCAAAAACATCAAGCGAATGTCACAAGACTGGAATTTCTGGGGTGTGTTTTGTTCGTGAGGTTTGAGATTTCCGAAGATTGGGCATAATTTTGTGGTTCATAAAACAGGAGGACAAGATGACCCCAACTTTGGATTCTTCAAACAGCGCAGCAGCTGCAGGGCTACTTTGGTATCTCGCAGTTCATCTCTGACAGACGTTGCTCAAGCTGCTGGCGAGGCTCCGACAGGAAAACAAAATCTAACAGCCAACACAGAGAGCCGAAAACGAAGTGGCTTACTTGAAGATCTCGGCAGATTACGGTACGCAAGCTCACTAATGCTACGGGCCTGCCTGCTTTACAGCAAGGAGAGTCGGCTGGCGGCTAGAGGCAGGGTTTTAATGGCCAGTTCTGCGGGGGCAGGATTGCCTTGAAAGTGCGCCGCTGCGAACAGTCTTGTCTCCCCCCCTATCTTAAGTCCACGCATTTCTTCTGACAATGCCGCACTAACCTCTCACTCTTGTTTGGGCTGCAATGCACAGCAGAACCTTGCAAGAGGTGTTGCCATGCGTTCTCTGCAACTGCTGCTGACCATGCCGACAGCAGAAACATTTGGCGACCAAAGCTCAAACAAGCGCAGGGCAGCGTGAAAAATGCAGGTCCTAGGCAGTGAGTTGCACAGACATACGTAATGTCTGGGATGCTTGTGAAGCTGTTGGTACTTGTTGGGCAAGTGCCTCTGTGGGAACGGGCCAAAGACATCCATACATATACGACCTGAAGCGTGGCATCACACCATGTGGATATTGTTTTGAATCAGAACCGCCACGGCAAGGTGTCGGACTACAGCCTTCACATCACCAACTGCTTCGCGGTACCTTTTGAGGAAGATCCACGAGATCCACAGGCTCGCCTAGCTCTTGGAAGCCTGAGCTCACGCAGCCTCAGACATCTCGGAAGGTGTGGTTTCTAGACCACAACTATCATGAAGCCATGTTCGCCATGTTCAAGAAGGCAGGGAAGAGTTGCCTGGTCTCCACACCTTCTCTCAGATGGGATCGCATGCGGCCAGGTGAACACAAAAGAGCGAATAGTTGGGTGGTATTCAACAGGACCCAAGATAAAACCATCTGACCTCAGCATCCACGAGCTCTATCGACGGTGCCCAAGCTAGATGCCGTCATCTGCCTGGCTGGCCATGCCAAGCCAGCTGGTGTAGAGTGCCAGGTACTGCCCAGAGCCAGTGCTGGTGGTCATGGACGTACAGCCGAAGGTGGGATGTGAATGATGCGGAGCAAGCTTTTCAGGATCTGTTTGCGCGTTTCGGCCAGGACTTGGAGTTGCCCATGGAAGCGTACTATTCCGTTCAGGAGCAGACCTCGGATGAGGTGTGGGCTTTCCAGGGCGGAAAGTCTGCTGAAAACGCATCTGCTTGAATTTCTTTGCAGCTTGCCAGGTTTTCAAGCGAACGTTTCTGCATGTGCACTCCACTGTTGGAGCCTTTGAGGCGAGCTCGTTTGCATGTTGCAGTTTCTCAGAGGTAAATGCTTCTGCGGCAGGCTGAGGAGGTTGGCGTCGAGCACTTGCTGCGTGACATCAAGAATGCGTCAAGCTCTTGGATTTTTCCAGTGCGGTATATGCGCTGCAGCTAGACTTCTTCGTGAAGTGCCTACTTACCTCATGTTTCTTACCATGCATCGATCAGCTCAGCGGATGATTGTCTGCCTTGCTGTTCGTCAGACCTGGCAGAATTTTGCTCCTCCAGCCAACCCCAGGCCCACCACAACACTAATCAGCTCACCAACATTGGAATTGTACGCGACACTGGGCCGTTCAGCCTCCTGATATGTTTTCGCGTTCGATATCCTTATCAACGTGCGCCCACTTTCACATCATCGATTGATTGACATGCTCAGATCAGCATCTACTCTGGCTGTGCGCGTTGGGGACAAGATCGGTGCACTGAAGGCACGCAAGTCCGAGTCTTCAGGGGAATTTTGTTCAATGCAGTGTTGGCTCAGTATGGCATCGAGCTTTGACGTGCATTGTCAGGGCTTGGCCATGCGACTGCGCGAAATCTCACAGTATTTGAGCCAAGTGGTAGCGGGGAAGCTCCCAATGAATCAGGCACAGTCAGCATATGTGGTCATCTGAACTTGTGTGTTCTGGGTTGGTTGCCTCCAGGAGATCATATACCAGTTGCAGGAGATCTTTAACCTCATGCCCGACCAGGATGCAAGCCTGCGTTGGATAGCTGGTGCCTGCAGCCGGCAGTCTTGCTAGAAGCACGGCGAGCGAATTCGCAGGGATGCGGTTCATACAAGTCTTCGGTTTATTCACATATTGTGCTTGAAATCAGTGTTCATGCTAAGGCAATTGTTTCCAGCGATATGGCTCAAACAACACATCGCCTGCCAAAAGCAATTTTCAACAGTTGAAATTAGATTTAAACCCCGCCTCGTTGGTCAACATGGCGCCGCCACAGATATTCTACATGAGCACAAGTTAAAATGGTAACGGGGATTCGTTTTGCCAGGATCGCCTGCCTGCAGGGGGTCAGTTTCGTGGCAACTTTTTTGCTTTGACTCCAAATATGGTCGTTTGTACCTCTCCGAGGAGTCTAGGCACCATGTCGATCTTGTTTTTCTTCGATTCTTACTTTGCATACTGCAGCCCGCTACGCGGGTTTAGCAGATGGCAAAAGTGCTCCTGCACGGAAACTGGGCAAAACAACAGGTAGAGGGGTCTCTTGTCACTTCTCCCGGGGGTCGCTTGTAACCTCTCAATTTGGGTCGCTTGTGACTTCTCGCGCAAAGCAGAACTGTCGTTCCTTTCGGACTTGTGATTCCTCGACACCTTACAGTAGCAGGCTTGTGCTCCTTGTAAAATGCGTAGCAGTCATCGTTTTTGGGTTTGTGATTCCTCGACACTTGAATGTTGTGTGCGTGTGCGCCTCGTAAAACGCATAAGTGTCGTCGTTTTCGGAACTTTGATTCTTCGACCTTTGGTAGTTGCGGTCGTGCTCGCCTTGTAAAATCCAGAAGTGTCGTCGGCTTAGGATTTTTGATTCCTCGACCCCCTACTCAAACCGTGAACCCTAACGCTGGACTCCACACATTTGACCTTAATCGAATATTCATGCATTTATTTCCCGGAAAAACGTGCCCTACCTGCAACACCTATAAGCCCAAAAACCTTCACCCTAAATCGTTGAAGTCTTGGACCCCGAACCCCAACACAGCAAACATTGACCCTGAGGGCCAGTTTTCAGGGAAAAATCACGCATTTATTTCCCGGAAAAACGGGCTGCACCTCATAAACTCACGCCCCGAGTGGTGGAAACCACAGCCCTTGGCCTCGTCAACCAGAATCCAATCCCTGAACCCAAGCCCAACACCCTGAAACCTGACCCCGACTAAACCCTAAACCCCCCAAACCCCAAAGCGTGAACCCTAAACCCCCTGACCCTAAACCCTAATCCGTGAACCCTAAACCCTAAAAGGGGAATGTAGCCTGAAATCTAAACCCTAGATACCCGTAACTGAGACCTAAACTTGATACCCTAACCTAAGCCTGCCCTGAACCTTAAACAACTACAAACCCCCACCGTGAAAGCCCCTCTTAGACCCTAAACCTTGTCCCAAACCGTAAAACCCCAGAACCCCTAAACCCCCTAACCCCAAAACCCTAACCCCAAACCCTAACCCTAGAAAACCGTGTTACCCCCAATCCCTAAAGGCTAAACCCGAAACCCTAAAGCCCTACCCTAAACCCTAAACCCTAAATCCTAAACCCTGCACCCCAAACCCCCAAGGCGCTATTTGCTGAGACGTGTCGCAAATTCGCGTTTTTGACACAGAGAAATCGCCTGAACCCTACACCCTGTGACCCTAAGCTCTAATCCCTGAACCGCAAACCCTCCGCCGTGAAACTAGCCCTAACCCTAAACCCTGGAGGTTCGTGACCTGAGACTTAAACGTTGTTGAAGTTCAGCCCTGGACGGTACATCCAAAGCCTATAAGACCTGAGCCCGAAACAACCATAAGCCCACACCGTGAAAGGCCCCCCTATAATCCCTGAACCCGCAAGCCTAACCTTAGACCCTAAGCCCCAAACCCTGTCCTAAACCTAAACCCCCTAGCCCTCAACCATAACCCTCAAGCGTGAGGCGTTATGTGCTGAGACGTGTCGCAATTTCGTGTTTTTGAGAAGGAGAAGTTGCAAGTGATCCCTTCGAAAAGAAACACCTTGGAAAGCAAAGTAGCATACCCTAGCACCACGTGTGGTAACCATGAGAAACTGCTCATGCAGCGTCCAGATCCTTAAGGTGATAGGCGGACCTACGAGAAGGTACATGCTAGCTGGTAGCATTAGAGGCATCCTTGGGATCCATTGGCAGTCTGCTTTTCCCATTTTGCTCTCCTGTACTGTCCCAACCTTCTTTTTCAGCATCATTGTGAGCTTCAGCCAAGATGGCTTACAACAAAGCATGTGGTCATGAGTGCGGTGGATTGCAGCAATGTGTGGGGGAAACTTAAGAGCGTGGGGCACTTTCTGTCGCATGCATGTGGAGGGCCAGCTTGAGACACAGGGACTCAGTATGTCTGCTGGGCTGAATTTTATCAAATCCAGCGGGCAGGCAATCACGGGGATATCATCACACCACACCCCTTGAACCCAATTGCCCCGTAAACGCTGACCGTCTGCAAATCCAAAACTTGCTACCACGAAGCTTTGATATAAAACTCTGGATATTTCTAAGCCGATCAGCTCTCAGCGCCAACCTCAGACAGCACGTATGGGTCGTCGGCGGTAGCAAAAAGAGTCACATGTCCTAGGCCGGTGAACCTTCAAGCAAGAGACGTCGGCGAAAGCCGGTCAAACCTTAGCCGCCACTGCACCAGGACTCAGAGGAGCTGATCAGATCACTTGCCACGGAAACAAATGATATGATGCCTGAACCTCAGACATGTGTGTGGCGTTTTGGGATGCAGCCATGTGCCGCAGCATGAAACGTCACGGCATGTAATCTGTTGCAGGCTGGCTCTGTACCTCGGTAGCATGCTCCGCTCGACCGTGGCGCTCCACAATCTGATCAACAATAAAATGAGAAACAAACAGCAGAAGGCGGGCAAGACGCAGCTGGGCCCTTCCGCTTGCCCTGCGTTCGGACTTAGATCTACAGCAGGAGAAAGCTGCGGAGCCAAAGGACCTATGCCTGCTTTCTATGGGCCTTGGAAAGTAATTCAGTTACAGCATACCACCAGCATGCCACTCCACGGTTTTCTTGACTTTAGCCGAGACGCCTGTCCGAATCACAGAGCCTTTTGGAAGGACAAAGAAAAGAAGGAGGAGGCAAAGAAAGAAAAGGAGGAGGCCGGGCATGCCTCATCCCCTCTTGTTCTTAAACGTGTGCAGATGTGCAGGGCAAGTGAGTGCTTCTGTTTAGCCCGCGAGCTCCTCATGTCACCTGGAACTCCTTCTCACGCTGCAAGACCCTGCACTATTGTGCGGAAAAGTCACACTGATGCTTCATGGATCTTCTGAGCTGTTGCTCAATGCGCAGTTGACATGTGTGGTACTTCGCGCTGATTTGTGTGCGGCTGGCTGGTGCCGACAAGCTCCACTCAAGCAAAGATGTCGATGCTATGCAATATGCCTTTGGCTAGTGTTAAACAGAACAGAGCATCCAACAATTAACTTCATGCAGTGTGGTCTCTCATGCTTGCAGCTCACAATGACGCAGATGCCATCGGCAGGCTGTCTTGCGTATGGTGAGTCACCCGGCTGACGCATGCTTTCCACATGCGATGGTTCAAGGTCGCATGAGCTACGTGCCGCCCTCCACAAGGCTTGGAGAGAGTGTAGATTCAGTGATCAAGTGCAGATGAGCATCCAAAAGGACATGTCCCGCGCAAGATGAGTTTGACAAGCCCCTTTCGCTGTCCCTGATGCAGATGCAATGTATGCCGCCTGTTGCCGTGGGCTCACGAGGCGAGACGATTGTTTGATGTGTGCAAACATCATGCTTTGGCAAGCTGAATGGCAGTTGAGGTGAGGCCATGGTACACGCGAAGGCTTCTGCTTTGCTCTGCCCATTCAAGCTTGAACCGAATCAATTCCGTGTGCAATCAGGCCTCCCAAAACCTGGCAACTTCTTCGGAGAGCTGCAGACGGCGAAAGAGCAGAGGCCTGAACCTTGATTCAAAGCATACCTGCACTACTTCTTGCCCAAGGCAGCATCGCTTACGCCTTTGGCTGAAGGCCGCAGACTGCCTTCATAGGCTATTCATGAAATCTCTGGAAAATCCACAGTCTCATCCTTGCTGTATCAACTGAGAATCTTGCTCCAGTTGCAGATAGGGCAAGCAGGGTTTGTGCATGTCAAGATGAAGACTCTCAGCTAGGGCTGTAGCTGCCATTGTCATGGTCACCTGGTCTGCAGCTCCATGAAGGGACCATGAGCTGGGTGGTCACTCTCCAATCTGGAGCCCTAAGCTACAGCAAAGGCAGACCTAGGTCTGGGAACCTGCTTGGATTTTGTGCAGGAAAGAAGCTGCGTGGAAGAGGAGTTGGACGCGTTTCAGGCGCTGAGCTCGCATGAATTTCCTCTTCAAATTATGCAAGAAGGATCCCTGACCAATAAATGTTGAATGCTCTTGACCTACGAGCTGTTACGCTTTCTGAGCGGGAGGTTCTCGTGCGAAGTCCCTGCCCTTCAAGCAGAAAAAGGACATCCAACGCAGCCCGCAGGAGAATGAAGGCCATCAATCCGAGACTCATGTTGCGTATGCCTTACCTTTCTCATCATGCATGAATTTCTGGGCAAACCCACTTCAATAGAACAATGCCGAGGGAACATCGATGGAACCTTCCCTTTCAAAAGCCCGTTACATACGACAACGGGCACTCTTGCTATCTAAGGTGTTAGCCTTGCTTTGTCCTCCATCCTTGTTCGGGTGCGCGCAGACTTTAATGACTTTTGTCCCTCCCATGCCCATGCGAAACTGTGACCAGACTTACATGAAGTCAGTGCAGCAAAGTCAGGCTCAAGGCCCTGTTGCAAAGGCAGCAGGCCTGTAAATATGGGAGGGCGCAGCCCGTCATCCTGGCCACAGTTTTCCTGATCGTGCAAGAATGCAATGGCAGGATCTGTTCAGCCACGGCTTCTCGAGCGAAACACGACAGCGGCACCGCCTGCGGTTTCGAATCGCCTTGAATCAATAGATTTCGACATCTATGAAAGCCAGCACATATCAGAAGGCGGAAAGCCAAGACCCTGCGGCACTGTGATGAGGTGGGCCATCGTGTCCACAATCGGCATAGCGACTGGTTTGGTGGCTTGCGGAATTGATTACGGCATCGAGATATTGACCAAGCTGCGGTTTGATTTGATTGAAGGTTTGGTCAATAGCGGAGCGGAGCAGTGGGTTTTGATGATTGTCCATTTGCTACTTTGCGCGGCCCTGGCTGCAGTTGCAGGAGCTCTTGTTTGCTTCGTGTCACCGCTGGCTGCAGGAAGTGGCATCCCTGAAGTGAAGTGTCGTCTGAACGGTATAAACTTGCCGCTTGTGGTTAGATCAAGGACGCTTCTTGCCAAGGCCTGTGGGGTGCTGTTCAGTGTCTCTGCAGGGCTCCCATGCGGCAAGGAGGGCCCCATGATCCACAGCGGTGCAATTATTGGAGCACTCTTCTGGCGATGCATGCCTTTGGGATCGAATGTCATGGGTGACATTGAGCTTCGGGATCTGATTGCAGCTGGTGGCGCGGCAGGCTGGACAAGTAAGCGTCAGCGGTGAGCATGTAAGACGTATAGGTGTTGTAGGGCCTTTTCCTTTGTGCCCCTGCTTCAGTCAGGTGTCGCTGCAGCGTTCGGTGCTCCGATTGGTGGCATGCTGTTCGCCATGGAGGAAGGAGCTTCCTTTTGGAGTGCCAAGGTCCTGTTGCAGGCGCTGCTAAGTTCCTGCACCTCCGCCATAACTTTGAACCTCTTTTTGGGAGGTTTGGACTCAATCGGATTTGGAACCCTTGGTGCTCTCGGGGTTCTTACCTTTGGCGATTATTATGAGACTGCAAATACAAGCTATCATATTTGGGAGATGCCCTTCTTCGCAGCACTGGGGCTTCTTGGCGGTCTTTTAGGCGCAGCCTTCAATGCCTTGAACGTTCCACTGACATTGTGGCGGATGCGAAGAATCGGGGCTTCGGGTTGGGCCCGCTTTCTGGAAGTGCTCTGCGTGACTATTTGCATATCTGCTGTATTCTTCGTCCCGGCCATCATTGCACACAAGTGCTATGTTACTGATGTGGATCAAGGTTCGCATGGTGACCTTGCAATGGTCTGCAAGGAGACCAAGGCCAAGCAACAGGGGTTGGGCCTGTTCATGACACCCAGTGAGGATGCCATCAAGGTTCTTTTCCATGATGCACAGGTTTATGATGCCAGACTGTTAGCTTTGTTTGGAATCATCTACTTCTTCTTGGCATGTTGGACTTATGGACTTGGAGTTCCAAGCGGACTCTTTGTGCCGTCTCTTCTGGTGGGAGCTGTCTTCGGGCGTCTTGTTGGGCAATGCTTGCGGCTGCTGAGCGATAAAGTTGCACCACCGGGAATGTACGCTCTTGTTGGTGCCGGTGCATCTCTGGCAGGAATGGCACGCATCACGGTTTCCCTAGCTGTCATACTCATCGAAGCGACTGGGAACACGCAGTACTCTCTTCCGCTTCTTTTTGCAGTCGTTTTAGCACGTGGCGTTGGGAATGCTTTCAACGAAGGCATTTATGATATCCACATACATTTGAAGAACATTCCGTTTCTGCCTGCTGAGCCAGACATCCTGGATACTGCGCTGGTGTCTAGCGTCATGACAATGGATGTTGCGGCTGTCAGCAGCATCGAAAACAGATCTCGCTTGATCAGTGTTTTGGAGACACCGCACAATGCCTTTCCAGTAACTGAGCCCGGCACGGCCCAGTATTGTGGCATGTTGAGTCGCTCTGCGTTAGTAGACCTTCTGGGTGACAGAGACGGGCGGGACCAATCGGAGGGCGGACTGGCCCAAGCAACCTCTTTCCTTGGCCAGCAGTCAGAAGTGGACCTGAAGCCTTATGTGAACGTAGGAGCCTACAGCATCGAGGACACTGCAACAGTCCGTCGTGCATACGCGCTCTTTCGGACAATGGGCTTGAGGCACTTGCCAGTCGTCCGGCATGGTTGTAAGCTCTGCGGCATCCTCACACGCAAAAACTTCTATGATAACGGCAGGGCATGAAATGTGGAGCTGGACACGTGGCAGGTTAACGTTTACGACTGACCATGCTGGCCCATGGGCTACACCAGACGGCCTCAAGAGCTTTTCCTCAAGGGCAGGATCAGAAGCGCTGCCCACTGGACTCCAAGCAATCTGACATCTTCTGCTGTAGTGTAGACACGAAGGAGACGCCTTCATGACGGGCTCTCGTCATAACAGCCGTCAGGGCTCGCGACCTGAGGAAGAGGGGCCTGTGCCAAGGTAAGACTCACATCAAGACCGTCTTGGTGAAGATGCAGCTGCGATAAGCAATAGCCGCTGTTGCTCGTGCATGGTGTTCTTGAGGTTCCGATTCATCACATAAAACCAATAAGCGCACTCTCTCGGGTTGCAACAACATTTGGCCGCCATTGTGTATTGAACCATGTACCCTTGTCAAGCCCGCAATGCCGCCACACAATGTAATCTAGGAAGCTCGAAGACAGAGCTTCCCAGGCAGTTCGAGCGCGCCCAAAAAAGCACCACGCCCCGATGCATGATGCGCAGGCAACGCGCTTGGACAGATTCTGTCTGTGTGCCGCCGCCAGCCTTGTCGTCCACTTTGTTTCAGTGGTGAGTTGTACTCATGCCAGGCTGCTTGCTCTTTGGCTTGGAAGATTTGCCCTTGAGATGAGTCTCTTTGGCAATCAGGCACCTAATTGCCATGTAGCCTGACATAGTCTTGCTACATGATATCTTGCAGTCTCTTTGTCGTGAGGGCACCTACTATGTCAGCAGCCGCTCTGTCGTTATGACGACTGCCTGCTTCTGAGTTCAAGGATTCGCCTCTTAGTCATGCCAGCCCGCCATGAGGAGGTCCAGATGATAGAATCAAGAAACGTTCTTTGGGCACACTCGCAGTCACTGGGCCTTTGGTGTCTTCGGCTCCTTGTGTTCAGAGGAACATGTTGCAAAAGTTTGCTGGAAGCTGAGACGTGCCGCATGAGTTTTGTTATCGGGCGTCTGCAAGAGGCCTACACTACACAGCTTGCAAAAAATGGGACCCGGGCAGGCATTCTCTAGATGATGAGTCTTCCTTCGATTGAACCAACCAAACACAAGTCACTACTGTTGAGATGTGTGAGAATCCCATGACCTCCAACTGTTCAATCAATCCCATGTTTGCAGTGCTGCAGCACCTGTGCCAGCATCACGTCATGTTTCTGATTGCTACTTGTGGTCCATCCAACTGTATTGCAGTGTCATGGTAGATCACTCACCTTTCTCACTTGGGCCAGTTCATTGTTGGCAAACCTCAGGTCACACAAGGCGGGCAAGCGACCACGAGCATCCAGGAGAACTCGCAGGTACGGACAAATCTGGTTCCACCATTGACATCTGCTCAGTCTGCAGCTGAGCTTTGGCGTGGAGGGCTTTCATTCCGCTCATCGTGGAATGACCATGTCTGGCTACCAACTGAGGAAATAGACTTCAAGGCTGCGGTGGTGCAGCCGAGTCCCCACCACAAGGTTTATCAAAGAGAGAATCGCAGCAAGAGGCATCACGCTCCAGCGGGCTCGTGTAAATGTCGTCTAATGGACGTCATCTGCCCGCAAGACCTTGTGCTCTAAGAGAGGGCAGGTGAGGCATTGATGGCAATCAGACTTCGGACTACGTCTGCAAGAGTCGGGGCGGAGCTTGCGCTTGCTGAGCCTACGTGAGCCGCACCAACTGCCGCAGAGACCAAGACTGCCCTCATTAGCAGCAGCCATAGCGAAGACTACTCTGGCAGCAAGACTGCGCGAAACCGCCGGATTTAAAAAGATCGATGTGCATCCAGTTTGACATTGCATTGTGGGAAGTTTCATGCAATCTGCGCAGTTGCTAGTTTAGATTGACGTGAGAGGGGACCGTTCTGCTTTTTGACAGAAGTGGCAGCGTATGAGTCAAGTTCTCACTTATTTCTGCAGGGGCTCAAGCAGCTGGCGGTCAACAACAACCACCATGCTCTCACAGACGACCGTAAAGACACTGAATCTCGCTTAACACTGACAGTGCAAAGGGGTCTGTTACTGTGACTTTGAAAAATTCCAAGGTGAATATTCTACACGTTTTGGGCCTGCTCTACCTCCATGGCGTTCGGAGTTACCTATGTGAGCAGCTTTGAAACATAGTTCCTGAGAGTCCTGAAAAGCTACCCTTGGTGCAAAACCTCACATCAAATCTTGCAAGTTCTGCATGCACATTCCCGCCAGCATTACACTCCTCCTGGCAATGTCAGGCAGTGCGGCTCTTTTGTGTTAAAGGGTTCACCAAACGCACTGTGCGCAGGACAAGATAGTAAGTAAGAACATATGGGACTTGTGCAGTTTTCCTGGCCTTCCCAGAACTTGGTTGTCCAGGTCAAGGTTCCGCTTCAGTGCTTCATGAAACGCGATTGCTGATTGAATAGACCTTTGCACTCTAGTAGACATGTCAAGGAGCAACAGAGAAAGCATGAACGCAAACAAATGCAGCCGGAATATGCATTCATGCACCTTGCCTTGGCCTTCAAGCACTTACTATCTGATCGCTGCTGAGCCAAACTTTGCACTCTGCAAAAAAGCTACAGAAGCAGCCTGCTCTGCAAGAATGCGCAAGCACGAAACCTGAGCAGAAATCTGCAGGACGCAAGCGTCCGTTGTATGTTGGCCCTGCATTTCAGATTGGCTTCTAGCCTCATGTCAAGTATGGTAGCATGTGCACTAGTGTGTTTAATTCACTTGGGCATACAACGCTGGGTTGTCTTCTTTCTTCCAGTACATTCGGAGGTGTGCCAGACAGGGGCGAGAGTCGTTCTGTTCATGTTAGGAAGAGTCGACGCATTCGTGTAATTGGATTGCGTTTTGTAGGCGTTGAAAGCTCTTAACTCATGAAACACAAGCATCTCGTGCAGAAAATGAGCTTCAACTTAGCCGTCGTAGCTCTGGCCACGTTTTGGTTCTGCATGGCCCTCATGGCAAATGTGCTTTGCACGCCTCGTCCTAACTAGCATTGACCACACGGTGCGAAGCGTTCTACGTCTACGGTTTATTCTGTTTGGGGTCCCGCGCATATCTTTGAAAGGATGCTTTTTTTTTGAAAATTGTAGAAGCGCTCAGCAGGCGAAGTAAGATCATGTTGATGTGACTATGACGTCTACAGGTGTTGTGTCACTCCTAAAGCACAATTTCTCCCCAAATTCACGTACTTGTCACAACAAATACTTCCACAAAACCCTGCAAGTTATGAGCTTGTAGAAATTAACATTCTGACAGATGATTTGCATCTGCTCGGTGTCATGTCTGAAGCACGCGTCTTGTCAAAAAATAAACCTTGCGTATTTTTTAAGATGCTTCTTGACAGCTGCAAAAGCGCATAATAAGTTCTATGGTTGTAGTACCTCTCCAGTATCAATTTTTCTGTAGAACCTCTTGCAGTTCATAGCCTCCCGCGGCCGACTGCAAAAGAGCATTCTTGCCCTTGCCTCTTCTTGCGTACTCGAGCGCCGCTGCGACAGGGATTCTGGGAAACAGTGGGATTATCGAAATATTACTTTGTACCGGAGTCTGGCTGTTGGGATAATCGCTGGGAGTATGCAGAATTATCGGGATTCCGTCGCTTCTCGACTTGTCCTCTGAGTGCAAAAGGTGGTGGGAACAATCGTCTGCAACTGGAGCTAGCCGGAAACCGTCGCTACCGGATCGCTGGGCAACGAGCGGGAACACCACGGAAGGGAACACATCATTTGTTGCTTGTCAAGAGAGAGGGGAAACCGGAGCATCCTCAATCCTCAGCAAGTACCGCGATTTTCAGGACCGGGAGATATTTGGTTGGAGAGCGAGGTATTAGCTACCACCGCAACTTCCCGGTATCGTCTGCGATCCCTCTGATCCCCCAAAACCGATCAGGCCCCGTATGCTTTCTCCTCTGCAGCTATAGGGCTGTAGGCGATTAAGTATTACCTGGGGACAGTTGGGAACATCAGGACCGCGTCAAGGCCACTTCGCAACCTGCTACCTTCACTTGTTTATATCCCCTGCTGAGTTAGGAGCTTAGGTACTGGACTCCAACATCTTCGCGATCGCCAGGCTTAACAGGAGGGATTATCGGCCGTCAGCGAACACACAAAGTATGAGTCCACAGCCAGTGACATCAAGCTGTCGTTCCAAACCATGGTGCGGCAAATAATGATTGATGATAACTTGAACAAAGGACTACAGCTGCGGCGACGATAACAACACTAATCATGACTGTCATCATATCATGATAGTCTTGGATAACAGCTGTTTACTCGACCCAAGCGCTCTGCGGCATTTGCTCAGCTACTTGTAGAGCATCATGACCGACAACCTTCTCCAGCTCCAGGCGCTCGCAAAAAAACAGCCATGCAACTGTGACCGGACTTCCCTTCTCGAGGCGATTGGGCTGCGAATCGTGCAGTCGGTATCCCAGCAGATGTCAAACCCGTTTTGTGTACTATTCAGTGTCGCTTGCTGCCTGCGGCTGCAGAAGATGAGCCCTGCGTCATGCGAGTTTGAAAGCAGTATGCAGCCGAACGAACGGGGTGCTGGAGCTTCGACAGGATTGCCACAGATTGAGATCTGTCTGTTCTTGGCGAGTAGCTGTCTGCTGTGGCTTTTTGCATCGTCGGGCTGGCATAATTCGTTCAGTACGGGCCGAACCAAAACGGGGGGCAGGGTCTTCGTGGACATTAGGTCCATGTAGTTCGGCGAACGAAAGCCTGCGCCGCTTCAAATGATTCAAACCACAGAATTGACTGAGGCCTGGGAAGCTTTTTGGGGGAGGGACATGGAGGAACCAACAGTCAATTCTGCGAAACGCCCCGCCCAGCACAAAACGGGGTAATGGGGTGAGAGTCCGGGCTGGAAGTGCGAGAAAGTTTGGTACTCAGGCACAACACGCAACACGAACAGCCACTGTCTATTGAAACCGGCTGAGGTGACCTGGCCCGCGTGCAGGAGCGGCTGTGCAAGCTTCCATGTCAGGTGAAGGCGGCGTCATTGCGTTCGCTGCCATTGAAATGGGGGTTTTGCGACCAATGCGATCTTCTGCTCAGGCAGGTGGTCCTGCAGATCTAGCTTGGGCAGCAAGTGCCGCGAGGGCTGCAACGCAGTAATTGCAGCAAGTTTAGATTTCCGACGACAATGATTCGAGTGGAGGAGTAAAATCAGGAAGGAACATGCAGAGCAATGAGCCTACAAGCCCAGTATGTGTTGCACAACTCCAGGCTTAGGAACGGCCGCTCGGGATTTTCTGCATGGGAAAAAAGGTGCGAGGATAATGGTGATGGACTGCTTCTTCCATTAACACCATGCCTTGCCGGCGCCGGTGTGGGATCGATCATATGGGATCCGCTTCTTTTTTATATGACATGCTGATATGCTACATCCGCAGCCTGTGGAGCGCTTCAATGTTTTGCCGCTTGAATCCTACTTTCTGGACACCGCCGCCAGCAAGACACACTGGGGTTGTTTCGGTAGCTGCTTGGTCAGTGCCTCGGGGCAATCTCGTCAAGGAACACGATGATCACCTATGAAAAGCATTCGGATTGCGCCGAGGATTATCGCATTTTTGTTTGGGCTGAGCCTCATTGCGCGGGTGCGCGCCATTGCAGCAGAATTTGGAGCATGTGTATTAATTGTCCCAATAGCGCAAGAGCTGGAGCGCAGGCAGCCCGTCGAATTCTGATTTGGGCCTGCGTGCCAAGAGGCAAAGCCTTGCAAAGAACCTCCTGGCTGGCGGCAGAGAGGAGATTCTGCATCAAGGAGGGCAGGCAGGGCTTGTCACTCAGGCGGGACCTATGTCTGCTGAGGACGGATCGGCGCTTCGCACAGGTCTGCAAATGACGTGTTCATTTTAGTAAACCCTGGACCCGAGGCTGTCCCGCTGGCCGGCCTTGGAATCAGCATTTGAAGCTTCGCGGCAGCTTCCCCGGGAAGGAGCCTTTTGAGAGTTCTCCAACCACAATGCCTTCCAAGGCAAGAGTGGATGGCTTCTCATGGAGACCTGGCCACGTTTCTTTCACGCGGACCGGTGCCAGCCAGTGTTGCAGCCCTCAGAAACGCACGGAATGCAGCACCCAACATGCTTAAAATGAGCAAGACTACTGGCTTCTCTCGAGTTCGCAAAGAAACCAGCATCCAGGTGCCCGCCGCTTTGCTTGAGGGCCCCCTGGTCTGCCTGCAGGACCAGGGCAGCGACACTCTGAATCTGAACAATCTTTTGCTGCCTGCTTGAAGTCCAACCAACTGTCGATGTTTCATGCGCCAGGACTTTGCTGAGGCAGACTTACAAGATTTGGCGGTGGTCTCAGGCAATATTATCACAACTTATCACTTGTAGCGCATGAGGCTAAGGGTGTTCAACGATTTTCAGGTCTGGCAAAGCTTCCATTTCTTCAACACAAAGTTCTTTGGCAACCAGCTTTTCGCTGGGCCCTGAGTTTCATCGACGCACTGGGGAACTTGGATATGATATTTCCCACAACCAATGCAGCGCTGCTTCCGATGCTTGCCATGTTGTGTGTTCAGTGTAGACGTGGCAAGATGACCCCGTCCAGAGCATGTCCGTCCATTTAAGTTGCTGAGGTCGACGAAATTCGATTTCGCGGATCGGTTCCAGGTTCGTCCGCAGTGGTGATGCCACCTTTTTCAAGAATCAGCCAGGTTGTTCAGAAGCTTCTGAAGGGGCTGAGGACATGCAAGGGAGCTTTGCCGGATGGATGGTCCTTGGCATCCATGCTTGAGGCTGCAGTACTTTGCGAGTTCTCAGGCGACTTCACCGCGGCAAGGCAGGATACCTGATGCTGAGTCTGCTTCAATTCCAACAAGACGAAGTTTGACATGCTATAGGTTGTGGATCGAATTCATATGGCCATTTTGCAGAAAATGGCCGGTCACAAGGCCAGGGTCTGTGCAGCATATGGTAAGGGCAGATTGCGGTTGCCAGCCGATCGGCGCGCTAGCGACATTGCCCAGATTGCCTCACAGAGCGCAGGTGCATATAAGAAAAGCGCATGCAGATTTGCTGTTTCGACATTATGTTTAATGGTTTAACGCAATGGGCCTGGAGGTCGGAACCGCAGCTTGCTTATGTTTTCAAAAGAAAGCACAGAACTCAAAGAGCAGGCTTGCGGCGCCCCACTGCTTATAGGAGGCATTCTTGAACGCATATGATCGACCACATTCAAGCCCGCGAAAGACAAAAGCTGGCCACCGACCGGCAAATGCCAACGGCCTTTCTTATTTTTTTTGGTCTGGCAGTACAGTTTCCTGCTCACTTACTCTTGCTAGCTCACAGTGAATTGGCTGTTTGTTGCAGCGCTAACTTCGTGCAAACTGCCTCCTGCATCCCCTCACCCAGGAATGCCTTGTTGGGATTCGTTATCACATGCGCAGGTGCATCGTGCAAAAGAAATTCTCTTCAAGCATGTGGACTCATGCATACGCATTAGGAACTGGCCGTTGCCAGGATGGCATCAGTCCTCCTCCATGAGATGGTGCACGTGTCACAAGACTCGAGCTGGGCGAGGCCTCATGCCTCAATGAGCCTCAGTGAAGTAGGACAGTACATGTAGAGTCATGTGGAACGTAATCAATGTAGTCCTTACAGGTACCTCCTGTGACTCATGCGTGGATAGGAGAGAAGAGAAAAGGGACAGGAAGGTAGAACCCATTTCGAACGACATGTTGTTCTGGAGGTTGGCAAAGCTCTAGGTCTCATTCTAGCATGCCCAGGGTTGTTGATGCAGGCGATTTCGTAATTGCGCATACCTACCAGGTATGAGTACAAACGGTTTAATTCGTGTATCAAGGTTTCACAACAGTAAGTCAAAGCGTACAAAGCACAAACAATTGCAATGGCAGTTCTAGGAAGCCCTGCTTTCGGCCTGCTTCAGGTGGGATTCAGCTGCCACGGCGCATTCTTCCCACTTCCTCAGGACCGGGTGCATTTGCCAAGCTTCGGCAGAAGATGCTAGAGAAGCTCTTCAAGCGAGTGCGAGGATGTCTCGGTAGAGCTGCTATGAGCTGCTGCGTGCTCCTGTCAGTGAGTGGCCATTCTTCATGCTACTTTGTAAAGCTATTGGGCGCTACGACGAATAAGTTGGCTTTGCCAAGTTCTCAGTCAAAAGCAACTTCAATTTCTATATTTATCATACCAGAAGACCGTTGGATTTAAGAGAATTCGTCGCTCGTTCAACATTTTAGCATTCTCGCTCTTTCAACATTGGCATTCAGTCCTCTGTCAGAGGGTAAGGAATTAGCCCTCAATATAGTTGTGTACTCGGCACAACTTCTCAATTGGCTTGCATGTTGAATGAGGGATCAATCTTGTAGTGAAAGCTACGTGTGTTAGCCTTGCGGGACGGGCACTGCGTAAAATCACAGGCAACATCGGAATCAGAACCGAATGCTCCTTCTTGGTATCCCAACAATCTCTGGACCCGATGTCATTTCATCCTGCAAATTATGGGGTTCCAGGACAGAATCTGATGTCCTTGGCCTAGCATTTGCAGAGCTGGAATATGAAGAAATGCAATCGCGTCTCTCATCGCCGCAGCTGCGAGCAACTTAACTTTAATGTCTTGAGCGCAAGCTGAAGCAAATCTCTCACACACCATCAGGTGAGACAATTTCACAAACCAAGATGCCGATCTGTCGAACCACCATGGAGCCATTTCACGAGTCCACGGCCAAGCATCTAGGACTGCCCAGGCCGAAAAAACAAACCACCCATCCTGGATATTCCGATCATGATGCTCTGAGGTTTAGGCTTGTTCATATGCTTCAACACCCCGCTCCAAAACCTGCGTTGGCCACTGTGACTTATTGCATACTTTGAATCGGCTGAACTTGCCAGACGCCACATGGTCCAAAAGAAGGAAAAGGAACCATAATCTGCACGTGTTCAAGGAGTATCTATGTTCTTTCTGAAGCTGGATTGGTTGGAATACTTCAGGATTTCAATCTGCGGCCCCTTGGTCTTTGGTCTCGTGGTCCAGTGGCCCTCATCATCAGATCATCATACGTTTGCAAGTTTGGGGGGCCCTCCTGCTTCTTTGAAGCTGCGCGCGCTTGCCTCACAGAGCAGCATGTAGGCGGTGTGTGTGCAAAACATCATACATTTGCAAGTGGAGGGGCCTGATCCCCCCCAAGCTTCTGGCTTCTTTCAAGCCGTGCATGCTTGCCTCACTCTGTCTGCCAGACAGGACGGATCGTCAATCATCTTGTGTCTGCACATGCGTGGCCCCCACCCCAACCCCCCTGTTTTTTTCAAGCCTTGCGTGCTTGCCTTCATGATGCATTTGCAAGTGGAAAGGGCCTGCACTGTGCCCCAGCCCCATCGCTTCATTCAAGCCGCGCATGCTTGCCTCCAGCAGCATGTGGACACCCTGGCTTGCCAGAAACAACGGTGCTTCCAGGCATCGTTTGTTAGCAATTGGGGAGCTGCGCCGCCTCAGCCCCCCACCGCTTCCTCAAAGCTGTCAGTTTTGCTGCGCGAAAGCAGCTTGTTGGCACTGTGTGGTGCCCGCGACAGACCGCGGAGTTCAGGTCCAGCTTTATACAAACAACCGTTCTAGCAACATTACTGAAACTATTAGTGGAAGTTATAATGCTAATGATAATGATAGCTCAAACTGTAATAGCACCGATAACGGCAATACTAACACAAGACAACAATGCTAGAGTTCACGGCTATGGGAGCAATAGTGGAAGAAGAGCAATTATCGAGTTTCAAGCTCAGGGCTCTGGAATGGAGATAGCAGGTATCATGCAGGCTGTGGGTGCAGGGTTACGGGTTGGAATTCGTAAATTGCGCCGAGAGGGGCAACAACTTGTTCGAATGGCTTAACAAGTGGACTTGCAACGTGATATTTCCAGAAGATATCTTGAGTGCCATGGGGAAATGGATCTTCAGAATGGCTGCTTTGGGGGGACAAGGGATATGGTACATGGGTGGTTGTCAAAATTATGTTCCCTTTTTGGGTACCCTATTTGTTAGGTGCCGTATTACAATAGGGATCCAAAAAGGGACCATAATTTTGACAACCACCCACATGTGGAAGTGTGCTGTGAGAAAATCCATCGAGCTCTTCCATAAAAGACAAGCCTGTAAACTCATTGGCTATTAAAGATTTGATTGTGATTTCATATCGCGTTGGGCGTGACTTGTTCGGGTTCCCATCTTGAGTCCGAAATTCCATTTCTGTGCTTCCCAACATCCTGCAGAAACCTGCATTTGCCCTGTGCGATTTCTGACATTCCGCTTGGCGGTACCGCCGTTTGCGCTCCCGTCACCAGCTGCGAGCAGCCGATGGACTGTCGCAACTGTTGTCGTGTTCTTCGGCAAGCTCCCAGGGTTTGATGACCCACGCCCCAGAAGCTCCTCGAACCTTCAAGCGTTGACATTCTGACAGGAAGCACAGACTTGCACAGTGAACAGAGTTTACGTTAAAGTCACACTTGGAAGAAGACCAGAGAAGTTGATCCGAGAGGCTCTGCATGGCACCACCTGCCCGGAGAAGCCAGCTTGCATGATCCCTTCTTATTTGAGAAGATGGAAACCAAGAAGCGGCCTGTAATCAGGACAAAGTATGTGCGCACACATCATTGGGAGTGGAGTTCACCCCTGACCTACCACCCACGTTCGCAGAATAGCGCAGGGAGCAGAACGCTGCAGGAGGGTGCGGCCACCTTGGGCTGGCTGCGTGAGTTTAAAGGGTTGGGGTACCCATAGGAGCATACTTGCATAGAAGTGTACGCATGTAGTTTGCCCGTTCCATCTCTTTCCAGCGGTGTTGTCTCCTCCAGGATCTGTGCGGATTTGAACCAAGTCTGCCAGGATCAGGATGGGCCGGCTGCTGGTTCTGTGAAAGTACACCATTGCTTTGTCCTGCAGTCGTTCAGGACTTCCCGTTCTTCCCCAACGTGTTGACCGAATCGTGGGTCCTGCTAGGCTGGGAAAGCCTCCCTCTCTATCTGCAGCACACAGCATTGCTTCTATGCAAACCAAGAACAATGGTCTTGGGGCGACGGCCTCTCAAAGGATGTTATCCGCAACAAGCCCGCAACGTTTGGGTTCCTTGCAGGGTGTATGCCGGGCAGGGCCTCAACAGGCTTCGCATTCGGAGACGTACTCTCTGAATTCAGATGTCTACACATGCTTTACGAAGAATAGCATCACCAACAAAGATTTATCCCGCGTCGATTTCGCCAGACCGCCTGTGCGCTAAATGCAGGAACAATTCAGGTAAGCTGAACAGGCTGTATAAGCTTATGTGAACAGCATGGTGGCTTTTCAACCTTGAATCTGTCAGGAGTGAGCTAGGCGGTATCGACATTGGAACTGCATCAGACAAGCAAGCACTGACGCGCATTGCTCCGTGCTGCTCAAAAAGGCTTGAGCAAGGTATGATTGCAGGACCAGTGTCCTTGCCTTGACTCAGACATGCACCCACAGCAGAAGTCTTGCAAGGCGAATTGCGCGCCAGGATGACCGTATTTTCCGAGTTAACTTTGGGTCGAAGGACATGTACTGTAAAACCCTGCAGGGTGAGACGGAGCTCGACAGCAAACACATGCAGGAAGAAAGCACATGTCCATCACAAGAAGGTTGCTCGGCATTCTCATACCTAGAGAGTGACAAGTGCATATCAAGAGCCTTAACCTAGCAAATGAAGCTCCTGCTTGCAGTTGACCATGATCTTGGAATGCTGGGACCACATCCGGATCTGCAACATCGTTGGTGTGCATTCTTGGCTGAGTGCGGGCACTTCGAAGGCCGGTCACAAAGGCCGAAGGCAAAGGCGGAAGGTTTCTTAACGATGTGCTGCCCGACCAGGAAGCTTGCTTCAAGACCTTCAGGAGGTGGGACTCAGTCTGACGGACGCCTTTGTGAGACTGGCAAGGTTAATTTTTTGTGAGCTAGAAGGGATCGCAGGCCATCAAGTCTAGGATGCCAGGCTGCCAAGACAGTCCTCAATGCTGGTCATATACAGCAGGCAATTCGCATGGGCACGCTACTCAGTTTTCATCCTGCGTGGCAGAAGCACTGCAATGATCATTGTAACTTGGGTCCCTGAATGGAAAATGAGCCGTCGCGAGACTGCTCTGTCCAACTTGTTGGATGAGAGTGGCACAAGGTGGAATTAAAAAGCCTCGGCCCAAGCTCCATGGCATTTTGGGTTAAACATTCTTACATCTCCAGCTTGCAGCAAGCAAGGAATCTTGGCAAGGGCCACGCAGACCGTTTGCACAGACAGAAGGAGGCCCCTTGAAGACTAACTAGCCCCCGGAGCATAAACAGCCTTGAGCCTGCGTACTGTGTTGAGGAGTAAATTGTCGCATTTTGCCTCCGCGGTGTCGCGAAATTGTTAGACCTCCTGGCGCGCATAAACTGTTCGGGTTATTGGTTATTTTGCCATGGTGTCGTTACAACAGCTAGCGCTAGGGTGGAATTTGGCGGGCTTGAGAAGCTTGTGAAAGCTATGTTTGACTTGGTAAAGACTGCCGAGTACGTTTAAGCAAAGCAGTGACAGTTTTGGAGCGTACAGCCCTTGCATGAGAGCCCGCTGCCCAAGGTTACGAGAGGCTGCAGGCATGGCGACGATTCGTTGCTCAGGCACGTTTCTGGTGGAGCCTCTGGAGCGTGCGTGATCGAAGCAAAATCCGAACTGGGCTTGGATCCCATTGGTGAGATCGCAGAGATTCTGCACGGCCAAAGTTGCGTTGGAGACGTTGGAAATGGGGCAACAAGCACATGCCAGTCATGTGCTAGCAAAATGCATGTCTGGTTGTTTGCAGCTTGAACGGGGGACTAGAGTCATGTGGCAGCCACATGGCTCAAGTCACCCCCTTTTGAATTCCCCACGCACCCTCCCTGAGACAGGGCGTCTCCTCACAGGGTTGGCTTCGCTGGACTTTCCAGTGCCTGGCTGGGCGTCAATGCATTCGTTGCCTACACTTCGCGTGCTAGATTCTGACTGCATACTATGGAGCCATCATCTTCCACGTTGCGAGTCCCCTGTCCATCTTCTTCACTCCCCATCACTTCCACGACTGCATGTTGCAGTTTGTAGCAAGGGTGGGGTGCCATTCTGAGTTGGTGCTGGGGAGGGTTATGTATGTAACGTCAAAGTCTTGATGTTTGACATATTGTGGTTGCTCTGAGGAGCTCAGGCAATCAATCAATCAATCAATCAATCATCATACCAGACAGCCGAAAATGCCGCTTGTGGTGGATGGAGTATTGTGCAAGAGCCAGCCGGAGGCGTGCATGCAGCGCATTGCAAGCTTTGCACCATCCAGTGCTCTCGGTGTGGTGGTACGAGGGGACTATGTGCAGAGCTCAGCAGTTGCACTTTGCTCTGATCGAAATGCCACGCGGGCCATGCATCCTGATTCTGAAATATATAAGCTAGGATGGCCAAGCACGAGACGCAAAGTGTAGCGAGTCATCATAGCTTGTCCTTGGACCTGCTCAGGTGGTGGCGCCACAAGCTTTTCTTGACGAGCTGGCAGCACGCTTTGGAGTGAGTGCTTCGGTGTGCACACCCATGGCTTGCCAGCAAAAGAGTCGCCGATACATTTTGATTACTGTACTATGCTCGTCCAATCCTTGGCCACAGTATAAAGTCAGGCCGCGCAAAACATACTGTGATATGCGCCTTCTCATGCTGCAATGGGCTCAGATTGGTTGTTAAGTTGATGTTGCACAACGAAGCTGCGCGGCATGGGCGCAGCGCTTGGCCCGTGTTTACGATGAAAACAAGTCCATTACACCAGTCTAGACCGGCCAATCCTGTCCAGGCATCGAAGAAATTCGAGTTGTGCCAGTATGCGGACTCTGCACTTGCTTGGGTCTGGTGATCTTCACATGCGTCGCAGTGCCCATGCCTCAGGGTGTGCGCGCTGGCGTATGCGGAGGGACGTTTGGGAGCAGTCCTGAGGCCAATGTCCATCAAGTCGATGGAGCAAGGCAGAACCTCTGTGCAATTGCAGTGGATGACACAGGAAATCCTTGACGAGGCACGGGTGGAGCAAGATAGTTTACGAGGGTCCAGGTGCACTGATTAATTGTCGGATCCCCTTCAGGTTCCCCTTATGGAATGGGCGGGGTTGACCCCCCGTTATGCAATGGACTATAGGTCAAACATTCCATGCCAAGAGTTGACGTTACCCCCCCCCCATGTCTTTTGCGGAAAAGGTCCAGCCACCCCTTTATAGAAGATAAATATTCTGCAGAAAATGGGCGGGGAGGGGACCGTCACTGTGACGCTTTCAGGGGGCGGGTATTTCCACCAATGGATCAGAGAGGGGATGTGGTACCCTGTATTTCCCCAATAACAAGAGCTTCCGACACAGGGTTATAAGATGCACGAAGCCGAATGCAGACACATGACACATACATCGCAAATACAAAAAAAACACCCCACGCGCGACACTTAGGTCCGGGGTCATCCTCTCTTCTCTCCTCTATGTTCTCTCCTATCTCCTCTCCTTTCTCTTCTCCTCTCTCTTCTCCCTCCTCTCTTATCTCCTCACTCCTCTCCTCTCCTCTCCTCTCCTCTCCTCTCCTCTCCTCTCCTCTCTCCAGAGGCAAGTCCAAAAGTGACCACAGTTCTGCGTTTCGCGACCACGACCCCCCCGCTCCGTGTGACGGTTGACGTCCAAAAGTGACGACAGTTCTGCGTTTCGCGATGATTTTGAGCAAATCGTGCGCGACACTCGTGGACGATTGCGGACGCTTTGCGAATGCTTTGCGAACACAAACGGAACGACTCCTGGACCTCTTGACCCCAACCTTAAAGCGGGAACCCTTCTGCTGAGCATTCGGGAAAAATAATCCAAAGATATGAACGGCTGAAGAAATAGTAAAAGAAAGCATGCCCCTTCACAGAAAAATACAATGTATATATATATATGAGCATGTATAATCGTTCTCTATCATGCTTCATGCTTTTACTCTAGACGGCCCTCGCGCTGGTGCTTGGTACCATGTCCCCGTGGCTGCGTCCTGGGAGG
>CAJNIZ010048192.1:37471-107629 GCA_905231905.1 Symbiodinium pilosum | reverse complement strand
TTACTAGGCTCAACCACCAAAAAACGCTACTCATAGCTCCAGTGCTTGGTATCACGTCCTCGTGGCTGCGTTCTGGGAGGCCATCCTTTGCAAAGGGATGTAGAGGGGTAGGAGGGAGTTGTAGAGTTGAAAAACATAGAACATGGTGGCGCGCACAAAGACACACATATATATATATATATATAGACAGATCTGTATATATGTATATATACACCCATTGTGTGTATACTGTTCACGGACATGCTCCCTTTGTTCTTCTTTCTGACCTTCATATCGTTGATTCCATCTTTGTACTTCTTTGCGTGAAGAGTGAAGAGTATGAAAGATAACAACACATGCTTCTTATATACTGACATCCCCACCCTACCTCATTTTATTCAATAAAATATTTAGAAAGGGTACGTCATGTTATAGCTGTTTTTTCAGGGCCTTATGAACCCACGACACCCCCACCCCCCACCCCCTTCGTAAACCATGGCTGAACCCATCAGGGCAACGCTTGAACCCTCCCCCCCGATTTTATTCTAGCACTATAGTAGATAATCGGGGGGTGAGATCACTGTCAAGGTAATAACAGAGCCGGGCCTCAAGTGGGTGGGCCTTGGCAATTATCTCCTCGAGTGCCACACTTAGCATCTTCCACTGATGTGACGACTTGGCCTCAGATCTGCAGAGAACAGATCTTCGCTCAGATGCAAGGTATCCCGCAACCTTTAACACCATGTACTTCATCCAAGATGGGCGAGGCAAACCAGTTGTGTGTCCAAACCCATAGGAATGGATGAACAAGTTCTGCTTGCAGGAGTGGCAGGAGCGGAAGTGCCAGAACTCTTCTCTCCGATGCTCCGTGGACCCATCCGTGCGAGATCAGCCGATGGGTCTGCAGCTCAACGTACCGTGCCGGAAACCTAGGGCTTAAAAACCATCCCCAATGCCTGTGTAAGTATGTTCAACACGAGAAGCGGAGACAGCTGGTTTGCTGACCGGTCGAGAATCAAGTGCCAGCAAACCAACTGCTGAGCCACTATCTGAGCAACATCCCTGCTGGAAGGTTGGAGATGCAAGTTTCTGTGTCGTTTCAGTGGAGGCTGAGGCTGCCTGCTGCAAGACTGTGATGGGATGTCGGACTAATGTTTGCTCTTCTGTCTGCTTCCGTCAGGCCCGACGCACTCAAAGATTTGTACAACATTCTCGGGGAGACCATGTACCGGGACTGGCCTAGCGATCTGGCTTTTGCTTCGTTAGCTAGCCGCGCCCATGTTGCGGAAATGCTGTGTTTGTGCAGACTGTCCAGAGATTGCTGAAACAAGCCAGAGGGGAAAAGTCTTGCAGTTCTGTTCAAGGAAAAATAAAAAGAAGCGGAAGTCAATTGTCAGGACGAGTTCGTTCGATTTGCCCGGGCTGCAATCATCGAGTCCTGCTCGTTATTTGCCGCTGATCAGCCGGGCCTGCTTGTTTTCAGAGGACATCGGAGCCTGTGTCATTGCTTGCTTCCGCCTCCGTCGCGCATATAAGCAACTTCATCGTGGCCAGGTATTTCACAGAGCGCCGAACGATTACAGCAAAGATGCTAGAGGAGGGATTCGGATCCTGCAGCGTTCATCAATTGTCATGTGACTGCAGGTGCTACAGTCAAACTTCGACAAGCCCGAGCTGGGTCTGCGGATGGAGATCACCGGCCTTCAGCTGAGGGAGGCCAAGTCTCTCTTGGAGAAGCTGAAGAGCACCGCTGCACCCACATAACCTCTGACAGGTGGACTTGCCGGACGAGTACGATGATGAAATTGAGAATACACAAGAGCAAATGCAAGAGGCGGTGCTGAAGGGGTCCTTACGCTGTGCATCGGTCCAGCAAACGCTTCCAGACTTCCTATGTGATGCTAATTCCCGTTCCTGTTTACTACACTCCGAGTGGCTGGCATTTCCATGTCAATCTTGATGTGGTAGACTTGCAGGCATGGCAGAAAGAAGGATCGAGTTGCTTAAATGGTTTTCGAAGAGACTCTGCTGCAGGTAGAAGTTGGGAAAGCAGAGCGTCAGGACGGTCCGAGTGGCGTGCACGCATCTTTCAGCCCTTTGATCAGCCTCGCAGGACAGTCATGATTTGTTTGACAGGAGCAGATCATCATTAAGGAAGCTGAGAAGTTGGTTGCGATTCAGAAGGTTGGAATTCAACTCGGTATGGAGATTTCCTTCCACAGCGTGCCCCGGCTGAGGTTGAAGAGCTGATAAGAGCGGCTCAAGGGCAAGCTCGCCGAGTCCAGCTCCAAAACGAGGCGACGCGGGCGACACTGCCAACAAGGGTTGGTGACTTTTTTCATTTCGGAATCAGAGGCAACCATCACTCAGCTCAAGCTGGTTCAGCAGAAGCAAGCGGAGGTACATCCGCAAGGGTCCGTCAATGAAGCAGTCACATGCAGAACATAGCGCAAGCCCGATGTGCAAGTATCTGGCGCTTCGCTGAGGCAAATGCGGCCATCCTTCAACAGTTTGCAAACGACACGCAGCCCTTTCAAAGGACGGCACCACTAACTGGAATTAGACTTTGGCAAGCTGCGTCACTGTGGCATTGTTGTGTGGTTATTTTTGCTGCAACCATTGTCGATAGGCTGTTCGAAGTCATGGAGATCCGTGTCCTTGAAGATCACACGGCAGAGAAGATGGCTGTCAGCATGTGAGCACTATTCAGCAATTAAAGAGGGCTCAAACTGACTTGGAACTGCTGAACAAGATGCAGATCTTAGATTGTGTCAGGAGCGCAGGCCGCGCTCGCAGCAAGTCTACAAATCAAGTTGACATCTCACCACAAGAACTGTTAACAACAAAAGCCAATGCGGACCGCGCGCAGTGTGTGAGATACTGTAGCGGAGTGTAGCGGTATGTCCAGGTGGAATTCAGCGAATGCAGCCCGTGCAGCCCGCGCAGCCCGAGCCGGGCTCTTTGTAGCGATGGTCCTCTTCGCATTTTGCGGCAAAGCCTGAATCCGAAGGGGATCGCTGTCAGAAAGTCAGAAACTGAAGTCGCAGTCTATATCAAAGTTCATGGGAAATGGTTTTCTTGTTCAAAGCACACATGACGGCAGCCACGTTTCACCTCCAAATCCCAGCGTCTTTCCGCATGTGCGGACGGAATGTGGTTGGAAAGGTGGCAAGTTGACATAGATTGACCATGCATGGGGTTTAGTTCAAATCGTTGGTAGAGGGTTGCGAGGGTAGGACAGCTCTCTGCATGCTTGACGACAAACAAACAAAAGACATCAAAGGCAGATTTGGCAAGAACGTGTAAACCTGCAAGTTCAAGAAGAAGCCGGCAGACACTGGAGACAACATGCACAAGCGATACGCTTGTCAACTGAAGGAAGGCATGACATAGGTAGGATTTGGCAAAGTGTTCCGGACCAGTGCACTTGGAAACAAGAAGTGAGCCACGACCGTGTCGGAGAATGTCCGGCAAAAGCTCACATGCCCCAAAAACATGCGCTGACAGACTCTGGCCCGAACCTAGAAGCGAAAGCTTGAGTTCTTGACTTGAGCGTCGCAGTCCTTGTAGTTGTAGCCGTAAACTGTCCATGCCTCCGCATTGCACGAGTGTACGCGGCTGTACTGAATCGCGCCCGCGCGTTCACCGTTAAGAAGAAGCTAGAGACCCGCGCATAAACCTGCTCGGGGTCCTCATTGCTGAGATCAACACCATGCATGTGAATCAAACCCAGCACAGCATGCAAGCCAGCACACATTAACACACACAAGCCCAATTGCTTAGAGCTTCTGCCATTCCGTGGAGGGGCGCGGCACTGCCATGACATGCAGGACGAGCTGAGCCTGATCACAACGTCCGCTGCGGATCTACCCTGGGACTTGCCTCCACCACCACAAGCACCTCCTGCCGCAGAAGAGCCTTTTAAGGCTCCCACGTTTTCAAACAAGGTTGTCAGTCACATCAAGCAGCTGGAGGCCACCTCTTCACATCCCTTCGTTCAGACACAAAGTGCGGTTTCTGACTTTGGGGAGGTAAATTTGGCACTGGAAGCCTTGCCTTTAGATCTGCCGCCGCCCCCCCAACGTCCACCTATTCTAAGCGCTGCAAATGCGTCAGCAATAGATGCATCGGCTTGCTGTGCAAGAAAGCACGCTGATCTTGGAAGACCTTGTCGCCAGCCAGTAAATGCAGCCTGGGAAAGCCCAGCAAACTTGCACGCGCAAGACTGGGAGCAGAAAGCTAGAGAATTCTTTAACCCTAGCTTTGCACTCGATGAGAAACCTGAGCTTCAAAGCGTAGATCCTGGTTTGCCGAAGCTGCCAAAGCTGCCAAAGCTGGGATGGGGTGATGGCATTGAGTGCCTTGCAGACCCATCACCCTTAAGTCAGAGTAGCCATCAGACCAACGGCTTGGAGTCAAAGATCTTCGGCGAGTGGCAGCTTCAAGCCAGAGAGGCATTGATCAACGAGACACTGAATGACATCACGTTCGTACAAGAGAGCTATGCGGCAGCAGAACGAGATCTAGAGTGGCGCAAAGCGACGACTGCGTCGAAGCGGCAACAGATTGAAACTCGACAGGCAGAGCTGGCCGTTTTTCAGAAACGAGTGCAGACCCAAGAGAAAGATGTGGTTACTGATGAGGAGTTGGTTCGTTGCCGGGAAGCACAGCTTGATGCAGATGCACAGCACCTCAGACGATGCGAGAACGCTCTGAAGGCAGAGGCAAAGCGAGTGAAGCAAAGACGCGATGACTTGGACAACAGTGAGCCAATGTTGCAGCGAAAAGAAGAAGAACTGGTTCGTATGCAGGAGGAGCTCAGCAAACTTGAGAAAGAAGTTTCGGAAGCTGAGCAAGAGATTCAGCACCGCACTGCTGACATTGCAGCGGCCGAAGCCCAGCTTCGGCGTCGAAGAGCTGAGCTTAGCTCTCGCCATGCAGAAGTAGCCGGCGATCGACGGGCATTGAACACCCGCGAAGCTGAAATACTTCACCAAAACTCCCGTGCACCCGAGCACGCGACGTCCGCCAACGCAAATGGGGCATCGCTGCCTCAAGCCAGCACGGTAGCTGCTGCCACGCCTAGCCCTGCATCCGTGCCGCCGTCTCAGGCGCTTGCTCCTGTCCAGGCACCGCCTCAACCTTGCCATGCACCAATGATGCAGCCGTGCCCTGCACCTCAAGCGCCCATCATGATGGCACCTCCTGTGGCACCAGCGCCCGCCATGCCCGCAGATCCTGTCCAGCAGAACTTGGCTTTGCAACTGCAGCAGACTCAGCAAATGTTGCAGATGCAGCAGATGCAGCAGTTACAGCATTTCATGAAGGCTGGCTTCACGGGACCCGAAACGGAATCTGTCAAAGAAAGGGAGCGAGATAAATTGGAAGCGCTGGAAGCTGCTGTGCTCGAGCGTTTGGAAAACCTGGAAAAGCACGAGGCAGCCTTGACTGCGGTCATGGCTGCTGCTGCCCAGGCAGCAAAGGAAACTCAGGAAGCCACGGCAGCAATTGTCAGTAAAAGTACCGAAGCTGCAAAAGAGACCGCAGCAGCGATTATGGCAAAAAGCTCCGAGGTAGTTCGTGGTGCTGTGCAAGACATGACGGAGGCCCTTGCAGCCCGGGAGCAGGAAGCACTGCAAGCAATGTCGGCAAAGCTGCCTCCCCAATCGCAAAAAGCAACGCGACCTGACGAGGAGGCTCTGACAGCTCCAAAGCCAGGGCGCATGTCTGCAGCCTGCAACACAGAGGAGCTTCTCTATGCAGCTCAAGGTATGCGTCTGACGGACGATGGTCCGTTGTCACAAGCGCACGTAGAGGAACCTGGTGAACAAGATGATCTGAGGATGGAGCCCAGTGAAAAGCTACCCTGCGACACCTTGAAAGGCTTGGGCACATACACTGATCAGTTGCGATCTATTTCCCGCGGTGCGCAGAGCCACACGCCGTGGGCTCGAACCATGGGTGCAAGAAGAAGAGCCTTGCGCGATGGCTATGGCATCGAGGAGACAGAGGCTGTCGCTTCAGCTGCTGCTCTTTTGCGCGGAGAGCAGCCGCAACTGGGCGGGGTGCAGGATGGTGGAGAGCTTTGGTGCGGAGATAGCGACGCGTCTGCTCGAACGGATGAACAGGTGCCAGCAGAGCCCGTCAGTTATTTTGAAAGCAGCAATGTAGTGCTGGAAGAGCAGGTGGTCAGCAGGACCAGCATTGTGCAAAGAAGCGCTCCAGAACTGGAGGAGGAGGAGGAGGAGGACATAGAAGAAAGCGAGCCAGCATCCCCAAGTATGTCCACCTATTCAGCTGCAAAGCAGCCACCAATTGCCTGGGAGATTAGTTTAAATGATTGGCCGCGGACTCCAACTCAGAAGCCGCAAGGGGAAACTCTTGCAGATCTGGGAAGGAAGCGGATGCACAAGGCGCAGGAAGCTGCGAAACAGAAGGTTGAAGGGCCACCAAAGGCAAGAGGAGGGCCAACTTCATCTAAGAAAACAACCACTGCCGCGCATATCCCATCTGCAACCGCCAAGGCTGCTGCAAGGAGAGATCCTCGTTTGAGCTCGCAGGCGCAAATCATGAAACCCCCGACCTACTCGCCAAGCTCTACATCCTAAGACTTGTGCCATGTCCCTTGTTTGCCATGAAGGAAGCTGCGAGAACACCAAGAAGCTCTGGCACACCTACCAGGCACGAGAGGCTTGATTAGTAACATTTTGAAGGCGACATGCTGACAAGAGTATGATTGCAGTAGTCAACCAAACGAAAACATCAGTTTCGTGTCATTGAAAACACTCCCCCAACGTACTGCCAAGAGTTCAGGCTCATTTCCTTCGATGATGTAAGTCACATTGAATGAAGCACCCCGTATCACACGAGGAGTCCTCGTGGACAACCGCCACCACAAAAGCAGTCGGTTCGCCAAAGACGATGAAGGACAAGATGTGCAGCGCATGTCGCATTGAGGAGTGAACGCATTCACCTTTGGTCGGGCTGTTATGTGGTCCCAGACAACACGCTAATGCTATACTGGACATGCTTACACCTAGTCCAAAGATCCAAGTTGCCTGGTCTACCACACTGGGATTGGGAGAATAAGGATGTAGACAAGGATGTCCTGTGAATCATAATATAGTCATTGAGAAGCGCAGTCGTGTAGACCAGCGCTTGCATCAAGTGGCACAGGAGCTGTGTGCTCCTGAGTAGTTCATTCACTTTTGCCCTCATGTCCAGTCACCAATTTGCTGCTAAGCAGCCGGACATTGCTTGGGCAAAATCGTGGCGACCTGCTTCTCTCATGTGCAGTCAAGTTTTTGTCCTGGCAGGGAAATGAACTTTGGCTATGGGCTGTCCAGGATTTGAGGCCCATGGCAGGCTTAGCCTCGGAAATCGTCGGGGCAGAGCCGCGCGGGGCCGACTAGCTGCGATTAGCTTGCGTCTCAGTCTCAGCAAGCCGTCTCAGAACCAAAGTGGCTGTGGCTCTACTTTGTGCCCGCTTCCTCTTGTTTCAAGGCCATGGCTGCCAGCGCGGCAACGTCCTCAAAGGCAGTCGCATTCGCAGCTATCACGTGGCATCACTTTGAAAGCTGCTTTCTTCCTTGATGCATGCCCAGCCATGTCCAGCTCAACTGAGTGGCTTTGCTGCCAGTGCATGTTGTTGTTCTCTTGACGATTTCGGGTGTCTAGCTGATGAAATCTCATGAACATTTCCAGCTGTCCAGCAGCCTGCCGCGTTGTACAGGCTGGCAGAGAAAAGAAGAATTGGTTGATCAACCTGCTGTATGTCCGGCAGGCCTGCAACCACCTTGCACGCTTTGTTGTAGAGGGCTTGATTCCAGCCAGATTGCTATCGAGGAGTTCAAGGAATGCATGGATGTGATCGAAGAGCAGCTTCGAGAATCCAATGGCATGTCCTTCCCTCATTTGCCCTGCGAGTCAGAGATGCCTCGCCGTGGAGCCATCAGGCAGCAAATCCAAGTTTTCATGGACAGGGCATCGTGCGTGTTCTCAATCTTCCTCAGCAGGGGTGCGGCAGCGCATGCAAAGAGAAAGCGGCAGAACCCCCACCAGACTTGGCGCAGCGCCTGGATTCAGAAGCGGCCTGGCTAGCTCGCGTCGTCTTGCATTATCTTGCATTATTCAGTCTGCACGTGATGAGGCAAGACGTGCAAAAGAATTCAAGCTCAGCTCTTCGAGTGAAACAAGTATAGTCAAGCTACATGGCACATGAGCCACTGGCAACCACGGGCGTTGCAGCTTCAAAAACTAGATAAGCGGCGAGAGCAGTGACGGCGCACCAAGTGCAATGAGTCCAGGCAAGCACAAATCACACTTGTCCTACCATGCATCTGGTCCCAGGTGTAAAAAACGGGTGGGTGAAAAAAGCCGTGCCCGCTTGCGCGCACCCTCATCTAAGTCATCATCTTCCTGTCAAAGCGACGTGCGCTGGACAGCAGGGTGATAGCACTGTTAACAGAAGCCACCTCATGAATCGATGCCGCGTCAGTCCAGGATAAAGGATTGGTCTGCATCACAGCCACATGGTGTTGTTTTCAAGGTGCGAATATGCCATCTACGTTAAAGCGCTCATCAAGAGACAGGAGGGGCAGGCCCCGGCTAGGGGAGTTCCTCAGACTTGAAAGCACCACCTCTTGTGCAGCCTCAGCGATAAATGTGCTATGCCAGGTACAGGAGTCCTTGCAGCTTTTTCAAGCCGCAACCTGCATCAGTCCCTTGAACGTCTACAACCTTAAGCAGGCTTGCACTCTCAATCACATTCCGTGGCCTGTAGTTGGCGTCATCATGTCAGATGGGCCGGAGCCTCTATCTGCTGGGCAAGCATCGTGGAGCCATTGAGGCATGCTGAAAAACTTGCAGCGGTTTTGCCCTCGCGTGCTGGAAGCTTTTCTGTATCACACGAAGCGTTTCGTGAGGTATACGATGAAGCCCAGAAGATTTCTCCGGAAGACTGGGAGATATGGCACAACAAAGGCCCGATGCCTGGAACAAAT
Organism: Symbiodinium pilosum; assembly: GCA_905231905.1. Classification (NCBI taxonomy): domain Eukaryota; class Dinophyceae; order Suessiales; family Symbiodiniaceae; genus Symbiodinium; species Symbiodinium pilosum. The sequence continues at coordinate 98,648 of CAJNIZ010048192.1, read as the reverse complement.
ATGCTCTAAACGAGCATCTGTCCGCATTGCGCTGGTCTGCGAAAGCTGCGAGACTTGCCAGGTCTTTGTCACATGTATCTCCGTCAGTACGACAGCTCCATAGAGTGCTTCTCGAAGGCTGGGTCCTTGCGCAGAAATGTCGTTTGTCCTTGACTATTGAATGCTGGAAGTTGTAGCCTCTGTTAGCTCTGCACTATGCCCCTGGTTGTTACAAAATGGGGTATGTCTCTCGTTTGCACACAAGGCGTTCCACCATGCATGCAGTTCCATGCCCTGTGCTTCTTTTCAGGCTAATGCCATCCAGCGGCATGATGTGACCTTCATGCAGCTGGGAAAGGCTGCTGAAGGATGTTCCGGGCAACTTCACTTGATGAGCACCATGACCTGTTCAGGTTTATGCGCTGCAAGAAGATTACAAATCTGCCATCGACGTGTACACCGAGGTTCGCCCAATGGCCGGGATAATCCAAGAAGCCCGCTGCATCCTTTTTTCCCGTCTACAGAGTCTACATGCTCCATGACAGCAGCTTGCATAGCTCCGGCAGCACATCACGGAGCTGTCTTTGAAAGATAGCCAACTACTTGATGACCGCAGTGTGAATGCTTTACCTTCGAGGGCTGAGGGGCAGAGTAATTTTGCGCTTCGAGGCCCTAGAGTTTTCCCCTGAGCACGCGGAGCTGCTGACCACGTTGGGCATCCTCTACTTGCGGACCCTGGCCCAGTAGTCTCATGTGTTGCGTGGTCTGAAACCTCAGCATGCGAGCTCTAAAGGCCTGCAAATGTCAATGTGGGTCTGACAAGTCGCGCTGCCGAAAGTCCGCTCCGTCCAGCTTCTTAGTCCGGGAATCGAGGTTGGACAGGATGTTACGCATGGAATTCAACACCAAAACGGCGAGTTCAAGCTGTCGCTTTCCCCCCCCCCGCCTCTGCGCACGGTGGCTAAACACTGCGTAGCTCTGCAGCGGGAACTCTAAGTGCTGTTTAGAGATGGCCTGAGCAATTCATGATCAGTGTATTGGTTTATCAGGGAACCCGGGAGGGGGCCTTGGAAACAGCCTCTGAAGCCGCTGCCAAGTCACTCAGCAGGTAAGCCATGTGACAGCTTGCCTCTCAAGAGCAAGGAGCAGCAAGTGCGAACACGGCACCTCTTTCGCCGGTACTTGTAGCCAGCAAGAGGGCGGGTTCTTGGCCAGCATGTTAAGAAACCTGCCGGGACTGTTGTCCGCGCGCGCGGGCCACTTTCAAAGCCTCGATGCAACTCTGACGCAAGCCTACGTTGCACTTAGGCAGCGTGAAAGGCATCCATTGGGCCACTCATTTCAATGCGGAATTGTTGCGCAAGAACTGTGCGGTCTGAAGGATAGGATGACGCAATTTCAAACGCAGGACGAAATGAAATGCTGTACAGTAGTCCTTTAGAACTAGACACAAGTATAAGATTTGTGCAACTTTCGGGAGGCACTGCATGCCGCAGAGGATCAGGGCTGTAGGCTCCTGGAAGCGCGGTTGGGAACGCCATCCTCAGCAAATTGCGATTCTTGGCCAAAGCAAAGGGCCATCTCAAAGCTGCTACTACAGTACCAAGCGGACAAATGAACTTCTCAAATTCTTGCCGGCTGCCGTGGAATACCTGGCGCGTCATGCGCGTCTCATACAAGTAGAGCATTTGCTGCCTCACCTGATGCAGGATGGGCGAAAACTTCAAAGCCTTTGTCTGGTTCTAAGACATTGCACTGTGCCTGCTGCTTGTCCACTGGCTAGCCCGTTTGCTTGTTCAGGATTACCTTGGCAATGCGCTAACGCATGACCCAAAGAATGCCAAGACCATTTTGGCTGCAGGGTCCATTATCCAGGACGGTGTTTGGAAACTGATTTCTGAGATTCTGCAGACTGTGCTCGGCTCCATGTTGCTATCCCTGCGCAGCTACATACAGGATCATTCAGACATGGATGTCGCGCTCATTAAGTACCGCGTAGCCGCGGTCCATACTCCCAATTCTGCACAGCTTTGGAATAAGCGCTGGCCTCAGAAAGCCTTAGACTCAGACACTTGAAGTGAGTTTGATCCAGATACTCGCGTGTCCTGAAGGACCGTTTCAATGTTCGCAGAACTCATTCAGATTGCAGACGCCATTGAATCCCTTACGATCATTGCGATTAAAAACAAGTCCATTAAGCCGATGCGCATGACCCCATCAGCTTGATGGAAGGCAGTGCGGCAACATCTTGCATGTGAAGTTGAATGTGTTCATCATCATTCATCATTCTAGGGCTTTCGAATTTCCCTTCGTATGGACCCGCAATGGCACTCACGCGCGGGTCCTTGTTGTTGCATGTCTTGTTTTCTCCTGAAATCACAGCTTACGATTAAGGCGAACCTAGGTACCCTGAGGCCTTTGTTGGCCATAATGGGGTTTGAAAAGTTGCAAAAGTGGGATGTCATGTGCAACGCTGAGTATTGGCATGTGCTTCTTCGGGAAGACGAAGTACGTGGCCGCAATAGCATGCCGATGCCTCATCATGCTTGATTGCAGAATGTCCGCAACGCAGATGCTTCAGTTGTCGGCAGTCAAGGCCTGAAGCGTGCACTGTACCTGGATCCTTTCGAGTGGATAATTTCCTACAATTTAGGCCAGCCTGACGTCTTCCTACCATTCGCTTACTTTGGTGCCTCAGATGACCCTCTGCAAATGCTGCCAGGCCTGGTGCACCTGAACACCGGGCAGTTTGCATCAGCAGAACCTTCGAGTTTACTTTGCCTTCAGAGTGCGAAGTGCTGACGAGTGCGCATAGTGCGCATGTTTCATGGTTTTTAGTGATTCTCCTTGGCAGGCCTTTCATTTTTTCTCAGCGAGCATCAACCTCAAACCTGACTTCCCCTCATCGTATATGCGGGGCACTTACATTTCCTTCTGCCGGAGCTGTCTTCCGCCCAACTGCAAACTGTGCCAGGTATCTTGCAATCACACTCTCTCGCTTGGATGACTTCTCAAATGCATGCAGTGCATATGAGAAGGTGGGAAGAACTCATGTGTCTGTCCCACAGCGTGTAGCATAAGTTTGCAGCTAGGGAGGAAGGGAGGGAAATGCAAGTTGTGCGCTAGAACAATGTGCAGAGTGCCAACTACAGTACAGCGATGAGAAGACAATGTGATGATCGTTTGCTTCCATCTCCACATCTGCAAGGCTCTGCAACATTCAACGAGTTATATGCCAACATTCACCAGTGTTCTGTCAGCCAAGCGCATATCAGCGCAGCACACAATTGCCAAGCTGGAATATGTCTAGCTTGTGCCGACAGCACGTTCGTTCCTCTTTCTTCATCTTTCTTCTGCATGTAGAAGAGGGGTGCAGCACACATGGCTGACGGATGGGAGAGGAAGGGGGCATGGCACATCAGGGCATACATCCGGGGGAAACCAAGACAGAAATTGTTGTTGTAGCTGGGGGCAAGCCATGGGTTTTCCCAGGAAATCTTTCAGTGTGCTTCGACGCCACGTAAGCTAAAGATTGCCTTAGTAGTCCGCCCGATAAGTCTGCTGAGCATGCAGCATGTTCATGATCAGATCGCGTGACGGTTTGCTCCACGGTGCAGGCGATCGAGATGGACTCCGATCACATGTTTCATCTGAATTTCGCGATTACATTATTTAATCATGGGGATTTGACAGAGGCCGGACAAGACGTTGCAATTTCCATCCATGTGCTGAGGAGAGAGAGGGTTACATGTGGTGTTTCTATCTGGAAAAGTTGCACCACTTGCAAGAGCGCGCTGTTTGCGTGGGTCTGTCAGGCCAGAAGACAGTTTGTACTCTTCAGCGATCTGTTCCAGCAGCTGGACGAAGAGCAAAGAAACTCTGACCCGGAGGCCAAACAGATGCATGCTGTCCTTGCATTTGCTGCGCTGCGCTCTGCAGGTCAATGAACAACGGCAGCTGCTGCAAAGAGTCTTGAACAGTGGCGCCAAATGATGGTTCTCATGGTATTGTAGTACGACAAGCATATCATTATGATCTGAGTTCCACACGCATTTCGTTGCATTGTCTTCTTATCCTCTTTGACATGCGTCTCACACCCAGATGGAGAATGCAGGATGATGCACGAAAACTCAAATCACAGAGTCCACAATCTATTTTTGGCCTGCTTCGGGGTTATGCGTGTGGGGCACGTGGAAATCGGCTTGTTTTACATTGTGCAGGAGGGGGAGGTTGCAGGGAGGGGCTGCTGAGAGGCTTGGAGGCGGCAGATTCAGAAGGTTAAGAGATACCTTGATCAAGAGCATGGAGCGATCCCATTTGCTGTCCATTGCATGGTCAGTAGATAAATCAGTTTAATTTCTGCGGAGACCCCATCTTTTTCTGGAGGAACCAGCTTAGCACAAACGAGCGCATATTCATTCAGGCATTGGCGCATTCTGTGCCTGATGGCACCATGTGGGGAAAGGCGAAGGGTTTGGGCTGAAGGTTTGCAGGCTGATCTGTTTCCTGGATCCCCAACACTAAAGCCCGGTAGTTTGCTTCGCAAAACGGTAGTGTCGTTTGACATCGCAGCCCAAGCAAATTCTCGCGGCAATTTGCCCAGACACCTTGTTGCATCTGTGCCTGTGCAAATATGAACCTTCCAACAGGCATGCAATTGTGCATCAAAGACTTCTCTGGGCCACCTTCGGAATCTCTCCTGTTTCTAGTTTCTGGTGGTCTCAGCTCCTGCAGACAGCCAAGCCAAGGCCTCACAAGGTGGCAAATCCAATCAAGTCACGGCAACTCTCGTGAGTAACCAGAGTACACATGGGGCACTATCTTGTTAAAATATTGTTAAAATGCCAGGTGCGGCCGAAACTTATCCGTGAAGAGAGCATGGCACACCCCCTCCTTTGTTGCAGCCGTGTGACCAACTTGTCAGTTGGCCAAATTCAAAGAGTCTGAAAGCAGGCATTACTGCAGGCACACATAGGCTTTGCTAACTGAAACAGCAGATCTCAATTGCGTACCGACTGCACAGCAAACTTCTTGGAAGCGGACTGTTGATCCTGAGTGATCTTGAGTGCCCATGTCAAAGGGCTGGAATCAACACTATGGAATCTATCGATGCGCAGCTTGAGAAGCCACATAATTATTTGCATGTGAAGCTGAGCAGCTGTCGGTGCCACCATGAGGCTGGAGAATGCATGCGACATTCTGGCACCGCATTTCTCACCAGACTTGCCAGCCTAGGTGGCCCTTGAGTCATTACCGCCTATGGTAAAGCGTGCTCTCTGTTGGCATCCCAGAAATTTGGCTTGACCTGCGTGATCTCAACACGACCGCCGACGGCTAAAGCGCATTGTGCTGCGAAGCTTAAGATCAAGGAGCGCCACACATTTCTGTGAGCCCGTTCTTTCAAGACAAAGCTAGGCCTCAACCAAAATCCCACATGACAATGTGAAGCCTGAGCTGCAACTTAGCTCAACTAATGTGTACATATGATAGGTATACACGCGTAGATTTTAAGGGGTATATAAGATAATATAACTATATATATATATACACACGTGACGAAGGGCGTTATGCAAAAGCTCGTTGCTGTTGAGTTGGTTTCTTCTAGGCAACACATCCCAGTCCAAGGCGTCGGCTGCAACTATCCTAGCAAAGCCTTCGGTTTGGCTGGAGCTGCTCGTAGCCCGGCATGCCTCTCTGCTCAGGTGGCTTGAATCGAATCGTGTTCATGGTCAGGTCAACGATGCTTTCCTGATCGCGGAAACCTTGCAGGCACAGATGTATGTAAATTTCGTTTCATGACAAAGGAGTGCTTCCATTTTCAGGCACATCTGGGCTTCCGACACGAGAATGTGTGCGTTCTGCACGACGTCTATCCTGGTCAGAAGAAGTCCTTGAAGGCTGACGTGGAAACGCTGCTGATGCCCTTGGAAAGTCTCGACAAGACATGAGGTGGAGCCAGCCAAATGTCCAACCCGGGTAAACATTTTGCATCAGTGCGGCCCTCGGCAGTCTAGACACCGACACTCACGGCAAGCCACAAGATGCTGCAGCAGTTGCGCAGCTGCGGCTGTGGCGACAGAGGTTCAGCAAGATGGTGTCCCCAGAAGCAGCCAGCAGCAAACTCATACACACAAGCCTCAGCTGCTGAAGTGCACACGGCCGCTGTTACCATTTGCAAAGCACAGGCTTTGTGTGCATGCAGCAGCCGCAAGCCGTAGTTGGGACGGTGAAAAGTTTTTCAGCTCAGTACGGTTCGCATCATCGCCCTTTCAAAGATCACTCTCGACCTGGGACCCTGAGCAGAAATCTAAATCCATGCAAGTTGTAAGCCAAATACGTACATGAAGGCAGCTGTCCAAGGGGCATACAAAAAATTTAGGGCCCCGCGCACAATGTTACTGGACAAGTCGCGTAAAGCAAGCGCATGCATGACCAGTCAATTCATGCAGACCAACTTGCCAACCCTAGAAATCATGAGGTAGGTGTGCTGGTAAGCTGTTCCAGCTGACTTATTCATCAGTCCCTGCCGACCAGTTTGCCGAGGGAGAAATTTCCACAAGCTAAGTTGACTTACCTGCTACTAGGACGCGCGTCTCTAGTTGACGTGTATCAACGCGTCTGTACTGGACAGAAATGCCGTACTTGTTCCCAAGCCTTGCCAGTTGCAACCTGGGTCCATGAGATGCAACAATTTAAGTAACATTGAGTGAGGCTCATGTTCTCTCACGGGCGCTAAATACCACAATGCAGGTGTGCTGCGCACTGCGCGCACATGTTCGGAGCACTTCCAGCCAAACAACCAGCATACGCCACGGCTTTGGGCACATCCTTTTTAAATTCATCCATGCGGCATTGCTTGTGCTCGCAGAGACTACTGTTAGGGTGAAACATGTTGAATGCATGGCAGTGCAATCAGACGTGTTTGCTCCAGTCCAGGCTACACCAGATGGTTCGCGCCACAAATCCGGGAGACCTGCTCTTCTTTTCTTTTTCCGGATATGGCCTGCAGGCGCTCCTGCGTTTGTAGACATTGAGCTATGGCATTTCCAGGCCAATTGATGCAATCATGAGCTTGCACCCAGGCAACAGGAAGAGGATGGGGGATTAGCACATAGTCTTCGCGAATCTCGCCGCCATGATTGTCGTTGTCCTTATTACTATTATTATTATTAGAAGTAGTAGTAGTAGTAGTAGTAGTAGTCGTGGTGGTGGTGGTGGTGGTGGTAGTAGTAGTAGTAGTAGGAGGAACACGGGCCGCGTCCGGCCCGCGCGCGAAGTTTCAGCACGTTCGAGCTTGTCGCAATGCTTGGTTTCCATGCTGGTTTACCATAGTCCCGTTCGTGTTCCAAGAGCATACGGTGACGTGAGCATCCATGCCCAAAGCAAAAGAACGCTTGCGTTCCAAGAGCATACGGTGAGGAGATCATCCATGCCCAAATCAAGATACGTTCGCGTTCCATGCGCATGCGGTGACGGGATCATCCATGCCCAAACCAAAATCACGTTCATGTTCCAAGAGCATACAGCATACGGTGACGATAGCATCCATGCCCAAACCAAAATGAAGCTTGCGTTCCAGGAGCATGCGGTGACGAGTTCATCCATGCCCAAACCAAAATAACGTTTGCGTTATAGGAGCATACGGAGACCAGAGCATCAATGCCCAAACCAAAAGAACGTTCATGTTCCAAGAGCATACGGTGACGAGAGCATCCATGCCCAAACCAAAACAACGTTCACGTTCCAAGAGCATGCGGTGACGAGATGTGACGAGATCATCCATGCCCAACCCATAGTTCCATTCGTGCTTCAAGAGCATTCGTTGACGAGAGCATCCATGCCCAAACCAAAATAACTTTCGCGTTCCAAGAGCATACGGTGACATGCCCAAACCAAAATCACGTTCATGTTCCAAGAGCATACGGTGACAAGAGCATCCATGCCCAAACCAAAACAACCTTCGCGTTCCAAGAGCATACGGGGACGAGATCATCCATGCCCAAACCAAAATAACTTTCGCTTTCCAAGAGCATACGGTGACATGCCCAAACCAAAATCACGTTCATGTTCCAAGAGCATACGGTGACGAGAGCATCCATGCCCAAACCAAAATAACCTTCGCGTTCCAAGAGCATACGGGGACGAGATCATCCATGCCCAAACCAAAATAACGTTTGCGTTCCAAGAGCATACGGTGACATGCCCAAACCAAAATCACGTTCATGTTCCAAGAGCATACGGTAACGAGAGCATCCATGCCCAAACTATGATGCCGTTTGTGTTCCCTTTACATCAACAAATCACAACTCAGACTATGGAGCCTCAAAGTTCCCCGCACGAAGAAAATCACAACTCCGACGATGAAACCCCAATGTCTCTTCCAAGACCAAGAAGCACTAAACGACTACTAGGCAAACATGATATTTTTGCCATGCCAAGATGTTGAATTTGCTTAAAACCCCAATTTCGGCACCGATGTCGGGCTCAAAATCCACGGCCGTTCGCGGACCGTGTACCTAGTAGTAGTAGCAGCCGAAGCGGTACAAGCGGACAACCAGATTCGCCTGCGCCCCGCGGTTTTTGAAAGAGGGAAAGCTCAAAAACATGGCGGCCGCATTGCTTATGAAGGTTTGGGCGTGCGCATTCTGACTCAACTTCCAGCAAAGACTCCTTTTCTCAAAAGTCGCTAAATCTGTTCGGAGATCACGCATGCTCTAAAACCGTGCAGGGCACAACTTGGGTGGGTGGTTTGGGGGTCAGGGGGCCTCCGACGTGACCCCAAAAACCCTAAACCTTCAACGGCCGCAAAATGAAAGTTGTAATCAACGACCCCAAACCCTAAAGCCTGAAAAGTGACCCAAACAACCCCATATCTTAAGCGACCCCAAACCTTAAACATCGAAACGCCTCGAGCACTTGCCCCTGGTCATCTACAGGCTTTACAGACTAGCTTGAGGATGGTGCATAGCAGTAGGGAGTGGATTCTTAATGAAGCAGATCTTTGAAGGACCATAGTCCCAGCTGGCTGGAGTCTTTCATCATGCAGGTGGAAAACAACGGAAAGCTCCAAACAAGCGTGAACCCTTAAGAGCCCTAAACACCCTAAACAAGCGCAAAACCTGGCACAACCTCAGTTCTTGACATACCCTACCCTAAACAGCCTCAAACCCCAAGCATTCCCTTCAGCCCTAAACCCTAAACACGCTCTGCCAGAGCTGGTTGACACACAATTTGTAACATCATGCGCTGAAGCCATAAAAGCGTACCTGCGCAACACTTTGGGGTGCTTCAAGCCAACAAGACCCAAAAACTGACCCTGAACCTCAAACATGCCCAATGCCCAACCCAAAACAACTCCAAATCTTAAGCAAAGAACCCAGACCCTAAACCTTGAAAAGTTCTAAGCCCTCAATTACCCTAAACACTCAGACCGGCCGTCTGCCGCATCTGCCCATTATCCCAACTGATTGACATTCCAAGTTTTGCATTGGCAACATTCAGCATGCTCTGCAGAACAATTTCAGAGACGTGCTTGCAGTGAATGCGCTGGGAATCGGGCGCTCTGGCAACGTGAAAGCCATTATCTTGGCCAGCATGAATGCTCCTGAGAATTGGATGCACTGGTGGCACAAACGTTATTGTCCAGGCCTGTATGGATGAGCTGGGAATCGGACGCACTGGCAACGCGAACGCTCTTATGAGGGCCTGCATGCATGCTCAGAGGAACCGTATGCTCTGGCAACGCGAACGCGATCATGTTGGCCAGCATGGATGCTCAGGGGAACCATGTACCGTTGACTTGTAATCTGGGCATATCTGGGCCAGCACTCTGGGAATCGGATGCGCTCATAGCTCGAACGCTATTATCTTGACCAGCATGGATGCTCTCGGAATCAGATGCACTGGCAACAGGAGCGTTAGTATTATGTGGGCAAGCATGGATGCTCTGGCAACCAGATGCGCTGGTAGCACCAATGCTTTTGTTTTGGCCAGCATGGATGCTTTGGGCATGTGATGCACTGGCAGCACGAGCCTTATCATTTTGGCCGGCATGCCTGGAATGCTCAGGGGAACCGCTTGCTCTCATAACATGAGCATCGTTTTCCGGACGAGCATGGATGCTTGTGGCAACTGTATGCGCTGGTGGCACAAACCTTAATTCAGGCAGCAGCGGACAGTGTTGCGCTTGCTGCAGCAATTTCCAATGCAAACCTCGCGAGATCCTGAGCAGCATGACCGTAGGTCTACGCAGATCTGAGCCCAGTTCATGCAACGGCCGGGAGTGCTGCGCCTGCCAGGGAAGTTTGGCATCAATTCATAAAACACTGCAATGGCAAGCTTAAACACAGAACTATTGTTCCTGCGGGCAAACGGCTGATCGGCGAGCTAACGGCTCAGCCACAAACCACAAACCCTAAACGGCCCCAAAGCCCCAAACTCCGAACAGCACAAAACCCATGCCGGTGATCCTTGATGATGCATGCTGATCATGCTGGCGAGGTTTGTGCAAATTAGGGTTTCCTTGCGTCGTTGTCGCAGTAGTCTTACAGCAGTTGTAAAAATTAAGGAGAGCAGCAGCAGTAGCAGTAGCATTACTACAATTACTACTATAATTTCTACTGCTTCTGCTGCTGCTGCTGCTACTACTGCTGCTGCTGCTGCTGCTGCAACTACTACTACTTCTTCTTCTTTGATTTATTCAATGTGCGAAGGGAACAGGAGCAGCAGGAGCAGCAGATGCTCGGGGTAGTATCGGAGGTGGTCGTCATCGTGCAGTGGTGGCAGTGACGGTCTGGTGATGGTGCCGGTGGCAGTGTGTGTGCATAGTAGTAGTCATCGTGGTAGGAGTCGCTGCCGTCATAGTAGGACCAAGCAGGAGTGGTATGGCAGTAGCAGCTATACTAGCCGTAGCAGCTGCAGCAGCAGCGGCAACAGCAGAACCGGGATTCATTCTGCAGCAGCACGCTCAAGATTGGTACAAGGCCTATTTCAGCCCAACCTCCTTTCATGCTCACTCTGCAAGTCTCTGATTCAAGTCTGTACTGGACTGGAAGTGCACAGGAACCACTCCAACATGCATGTCGGCGGTGCTTGCCTCCGTGCCCAGCAGGTGGATGATATGGATGGCTATGCGGATGAGGGCCTCGAAGAGGCCATTCTTCCAACCGACTTTGTTGATGGTCGAGATGGCGATTATAGCGTCATTTGCACGAACGACCTTCATGATGATCGGCACTCAGTGAACGTGTCATGACATGCTGGCAGCTTCACATCGAAATCTGGTGCTACCTGCTTCATGCTATCTTACAATGGCTGGTTCTTGAAGAGATGTGAGATGGGTGCTATGCAGACACACATCAACACTTGAGGTCTTGCTGGGCATTCCTGCAAATGCTATTGTGATGGCCGTGATGGCGAAAGGCTTACTGGTCATTTGAATCCTGCTCTTCCATCTCTGGCCTGAGAGCCTTGCCAAGGACTGCGACCATGCCACCACATTGATAGATGTAAGTGGCACCATCGATGGCTCTCTGATCAGTGGCCTCAAGTTCAGTGACTTTTGCGGCCTCAAGGCTGGCATGTTCCCTTGCATTGAGCCCAAGCAGGTGGCGTTAGCTGACGTAAGAGACTGCAACATTGCAGATAGCAGTATAAGATAGCAAAGTCAGTTCGATGATTAAATTCATTCAGTGAGGTCTGCACTTTTCACGGGCATCCGGGCAAAACATGGAAAGCATACCAGAACACTCGACAGTTCCTGTCTCTGGCGCTTTGTTCTAAACTGAATTGCAGAAATACAGAGCAAACCAGAGCCAGAAAGACATTGCTGCGCATGTTATGTCCGCTGCATCGCTGTGGAAATTGGCTGAGGGCTTGCGAGGCGCATGTGAGATTTGGATAGCTTTGCACGATCGTTGCGGCATGGTTTTCCGGTGCCACGCGTCCGTGGTGTTCTGAATGCGCCCTCCTACCTTATGGCCGTTCAGGTTGAGCATAATGACCTGTTCCCGGAAGCTTTTGCAAACAGAGCCTTAATGGGCCTGTCGGAGTCCTATCTCACAGGAACATGATTCTACATCAGCCTCAATGTGTACACTTCGCATCCTCAGTGCCGGAGCATTGATACTGAAGCAACATTCACATCCAAAGCAAAGTTCACAAGAGCGCAATCACGAAAGCTCCCCGTGTGGAAGCTTCGTTTAGTACCTCACGGAGTGAGCCTGGGATCATGGGGGAGGGGGTCCGGTGAGGGGTGCCAATTTTGGCTGGTTGTTGCAGCTGCCCTGCACCGCAGGGCGGATTTTCGGGTGGTGGCGGGGGAGGCCTTTTCGGGCTAGATCCTTGCAGGTTATGCTGTGGCAGTTTTGGGGGGATCTTGGGTGCATTTCCAGAGGATCTTCGGGTGATCTTGAGGAGATGCTGGGGGGTTTCTGGGTGGTCTTGAGCTTATCATGGGCAAACGCCTTGCCGCCGGCAAGCGTGCAAAAAACATAGCTTGCCAGTATTGCTTGCAACGTCCTACATATGTCTCCAAACCTGAGTCCCCAGCCCTGTCCGCTGTCGAGCTTTCGTCCCAGCCCGTGGCTCTCAAGTCATGCCTTCGTATCGCGCAGCCTGTGCCTGCAATTCTCGAATAAGCTGCACAGGACAATGGAGGTCTATACTATAGGCGTCCATTGCCCCATGCAGCTACACCATTGCAGCTTGAGCAGGAGCTCTTTGCTCTATGCAAATGTTGAGGCACATTCGTCAAAGATGAATCTGGCCAGCCACAATCGCGATGTTTGGCAGGACACGAGACTGCTCGCACAGCTTTGGCAATTTCTTGGCCTGCGTTGCTGAGGAGGAGAAAGCTCGATCCTTCAAAGCTCGTCCACGGTTTCAGCCCGTGCATGCCTCATCCGGGAATGAAGCTGAGGTTGGCACGCCTGGTGCTTTGTTGATGTGTGTCATGTTCCAGGGCTGAGTTTGCACAAGGTCATGGAAATTGAAAACCCGCGAAAAGGAAGGCCAAACCTGAGTTGATGGCTTCAAGATGTCCTGAAAGCTACAGCAATGCGAAACTCCGTGTACCTCACACCGCTCGCATCACTGTAGGCTGCCAACAAGACCCGCCATGTCGCGGTCTTCTGCTATAGCCTTTTGCTATGCCGCTGCCGGTCACGGCCAAACCGCCATGGAAATGAACCTGCCGGCATGTTTGCTGAGCATTGTCTCGTTGCCGTATTTTGCTGAACATAGCCAGGCAAATGACCATGCCTGGCACTGATGGGCAAGACCAAATCACCAAGCAGCATGGCGTGGCAAGCTTAGAAGCAGTCACCTTCATGCTCTTTGACTGACAAGTCTGCGCCTGGCTTGCGCAAGGCAAGTTATATCCGCAACCACATCATGGGCATTCCCATGAGCTGAGGTCCTGTCATGGTGCTTCACCAAGGCTCTGGAAGCGACTAGAGCTCAGAAAGGGACATTAGAGGCACGAGCTCGTGCAAGTTGCCACGGTTTTCATTCAGGGTTGCCATCGCAGTTTAGCTCAGCAACCAGTGCACATGAAGCCTTAGCATGCATCCCGCTAGCATCCCATCAGAAGCTCTGCAGCGCGATGAAAGCTTTCGGACCCAGGCTGAATTGGTCCTGCAGTTACTTCGAGCTCTGGGAGGCGAAGTTTAGCGGCTTTGAGTCTTTGTAGGTCTTCTCTTTTCAGCTGAGTCAGGAGATCCGGCGCCAGATGGCCGTTGTTCAAAAGAACGGATTGCCACGAATGGATCAGGACTGGCCACAGCTTGCGGCATAATTAACCCCTCAACTTGCAGGGAGCAGTCGATCCCTTGCATTGCTCCTTGCAGGAGGTGTTGTTGACCTTCTCTCCTCCGCTGTGCCAAGCTGAGAGCATGGACTGTGGTCAGTCAGCAGTATCAGTAGAGTGCATTAGTGCGGAGAACTGGATGTAACACCAAAAAGAAGATCTGATGCCAGTACTCAGTGCTTTGGAGCTTGAGCGCGTTGCAATGCCCCAGGTCCAAACCTAGGACGATGAAAGCTTTCCAGCCGATCGATACAGAGCTATGCTCCCAGCTGTAGCGCGCTGTGTCCAATGAACTGGCCCTGTATCATTCGCAGTGCCAGTGCGGCCTGCAAGCAGGATAGACTTTTCAACACGCGTGTGGTAGACAGGATCATGTAATCAATTTCAAGCCGCGAGAGCCCAGATCACTTGCAGCAAGCACCTTTAGCACGTACACCCACACATCTCCTCCCCGCAGCGACCAGTGACCAGGCAAGAAGAACAAAGCGCATTGAATCAAAGCATGCGTATCGCTGCGCCGGCTGTGCTAACCTTGGATGTTTCTTCTTTGCCATGAGATACCCTCCGCTGCCTGTTGGCAGTTTCTGCTTTGACCTTCCACCGCATGTTGGACCAGGTGGTACCACCACCCCCACCAGGATTCATTACAGGCCATGCTGCAAAATTTAAGTTTGCCTTCCAAGGGTTTCATGCACGAGTGATGCTTCTGGAAACCTCGGTCTCTCCATCTGGGCTTACTGCAGCTAGAATGAAATGGATAAATCGATGATGCGAGTTTTGTCAAGACACCTCAAAGATTTGAGGGTATCCTTTGCTGCACGATCAGCAACTGCAGCTGTTATGCCTAAGTCAGTTGCCCCACTGCCTTGGCAGTTGATCATGCCTCCTTGCCTTGTCCAGGTAAGTCGGAACCGGTGCTGAAATCTGGGGCTAGTATGAAAGCCGGGCAAACCTCCCCAATCCAAAGGGGTTGATGAAGAGTTTCGGGCAATGCAGCAGGCGGTGTTTTGACAACTGGGAAGGCAGTGGAAGCAACGGTGCTGGATGCAGCTCATCGCGACCACCGTCAGATGATTTCCCTCCTCCGGCTCAGCCAGCGGTTTGCTTAGTCTAGATTCTTATGCAAATTCAGAGAAATCCCGTTCACCGACTGTAACTGCAGGCCAGAACACCGCAAAGGTGCATGTCCGAGCTTGTGCACCACAACGTGGAGGGCCGCGAGGGCTCCTTCCGAGCGTTCCCCTCAGCGAAGTAGAGCTTCGATCAATGCAGCATAGCAGCAACACATAGTTCAGCAACATCGAGTGTCTTCCATGATCATGTTTCGATTCTTGTTCTGTACAACAATACAGACACCAGTATGTCATCAAATCTGTCAAATTGAGAAGTAATTGCGCATGGGATGATGCCAGCATGGGCGACCCTTGCTGAGGTTCATGGAACCAGTTACGCTCCGCAGCCTCGTCCTGAAGCATACCATCAGCCCCCCCCGCCGCTTGGCAGATTTAGGCAGCTGCTACCCTTAAAAGGTGCACATCTGTGCTGTGACTTTGATGTCTACGGCTTCAAGACGCAAAGGAAACTCTTTTTTAGCTATTCAATGCCAGAGCATGGAGTGGCCTTGCTTGCAACCATGCCATGATGCTGAGTGTCGCGCGCGAATCTCCATAGTCAAGTCTCTCGTGAAGAGAGGGCCAGCGCACTGAGACATTCTAGCAAATCTTGTGATCAGCGCAGGACATTGTGCTCAATGCGCCCAGGAGTCGGGACCATTCCGCTCCCGACGTTTTCGGGATCCCACCCACGGCTAGCACCTCAACAGACCTGATCGCTTGAGACGACTGAGTTCTACGTTGAGAAAGACACAGCAGGCACATGTCTAAGGTTCCAGTTTACAGGCAAGAAAGGCATCTGCCTCCTCCGCCGCCGCCTTTCCAGAGGTGCCAAGGGCTAGCCGCTGATGCCTTGAATATCCATTGACTTGTAGGCATGACATGTCGCTTTGTGAAAAGTGAAATCACAAAGCTAATGAAGTCCTTTGAATCCCCTAATGTAGGTTTCGTAAAAATGGAGTTGTGGGCGGACGAACAAAGCTGTGGGAAAGGAGGGGCCGTACTGAAAGACTCTGGGACTGGAGCTCTCCTTATTGGTCTTTGTAGTAAGACTAGGGAACGAGGTTTGACTGAATTAGATGTGATTCAAGAGTGCGGGCCATGGTTTTTCGGACTTAAATTTCAGTACCGTGAGTTTTTTTGGAATGATCGCAACACGCTGAACCAAGGTTGCATGTAGGTAATTTGTTGGTGTAGAAATTGTAGTTTGCAATCAGATTCAAAGTAAAAATCATATCTGTAGGGATTTTCTGGCCCAGGGCCAGGGAATGTTATCATTGTCACCCAATTTTTATAAACATGATGCCTACATTCCTCAGAATGGTTCGACAGATTCGCATGTAAGACTAGCGTTGAATCGTGTTGGGATCCAGTTGCTCACGGCTGGATGCAAGCCCACAAATGCGTCCAATGTCCGTGAGATGGTGTGGCAACGCGAGCAGCTGTTTCTGCATCGTGCAAGTGACAGGAAGACTGGACAGGACTGGACCCAGAATGCACAAATCCTTCATTCGCAACAAATCCGAGCAGAACGACTTGGAATAGACAAGCATCCAAAGACTGTCCTTCAGCAGCAGTCTTGTGCGCAAGAACTGGGGCGTGTACAAAGGGAGCGGGCAGAGCAGAGCAGAGCTTCTCCGTTGCAGTTCAACTTCGGCGCCTTCGGCGCCGACGCCTCATCTTCTACCATCGCCTGTGGAAAGCAGACCCACAGCTGACGTTGCCGGCTGGCCATCCCCCCAATCCCCCGTTCAACGGCGTTATCCTGGGCAAGCACCGCCCATGTCTCAGGAATGTTGAAGCAAGGAATTGCCATTGTATCAACATGCATGCCAAGTGTCTGTCGCAAGAGCACTGAGCTTTTGGATGAGACGGGCCCTCCAGTACAAGTTGTGCTGCACTGCAGACATATTTGTTCCTTGAGGATTGAGCAGCCCGGTGTGGTCAAAGGCTGGTCCGGATCTCAAGTCGGTTGATCTCGAAGCAAAGCAGCTGGTAAGCTTGTTGCGGAATATCGGAACGGCAGTACCTGTGAAAATCCTGGTCCTCAGTCGACGTTGGTCATGATGATATGTGGGGACCTGCCGCAGTACAAACATGGACAAACCAAACAAACATGCTGCCCATTCATTGCATGGAGTCATGCTGTGCGCAGGCAGGCGGATGTCCAAGTTGATTTGTAGCTCAAATGTGCTGACTTTGGGTAGAGTAGTTGCGCCTCCGCATTCCTAGATGATGATGGCGAGCATGTCACAGCAGGCCTTACACCGCCGAACCTCTTCGGTGGGGGGGGCTTGCCTTCTTTGAGCCGTGCGCCCGGTGGCAGGGACCGATAGCGCCTGTCATCTCACCTGCTTGCAGGCTTCAATGTGCCTGGGTATGGCACGTTGGCCCCAAAGGCAACTGTTACTGCAAGTTCAGACCGCACCGCACGCATTTCTTGATAGTGATGCGTTCAGGTTTGCACTGAATTTGCAGCAATTTTTCATCGGCATTGGAATCGCATGATTGCTGTTCTGCAGGCGAAGGAAAGCCAACCTCCAGCACGGATGCCCTGGACAGCCCCTCTGTTCAGTAAATAGCAAAAGAACGTTGCGAAGAGCCGACAGCTGCAGAAAAAGGACCTGATGGGGATGCTGCAATTTCCTCGGGGCTAGGCATAACAAGGAAACAGGAAATAAATTCAGCAAACCCAATTGCCCAATTCTATATATTTCTACTTATGGGACCTATCCATGAAACAGGTTCTCAAGCAAGGGATCACTACAGGCTCCCAGATCTTCATTATCATTTGGAATTCTCGAAAATTTTGAAATTTCGGTTCCTAGACGAAGATCGAAATAGATGATATCTATATTCTACAGAATAATTATACTTAGAACTCTTCATACTTCTCGGAAATGAAAAAAGATCTTCAGAAATTTTATCGTCTATTGAAAGATATAGCGAAATTTTAGAATTAAGAATTATGATAAGCAAAGATGATTTTTTTGAGATCGCAGGCTGGTTATTTGCAATTTAACTATCTATTTTTTGTCGGCGTATATTTTATTGATACTATAAAAAAATCAATTCTTTTCATACGATAAATATATATATATGGCTTGATTATATATATATTTTCGAATAGGAATTATATTGAAATATATTTTATATTGCATTAGCTATAGAAATCTAAAATTTCTGTTGTTATTAAAGAAAAAATGGTAATTTCCTAAAATGAGGAAATATTAAAATAGATTCTAAAAAAGGTATTCTTAATTTGAGGAAACCCCTTAAATATGAGAATTTCTGAATTTCTTCTTTTTCACCTCTCGGCAATCCGGAAGAGATATTTGAAATATAGGACCTATTATAAAATAAAAAAATTATCGTCTATTTTTTAAGATGAGAAGATTCTAAATAGAAAAGATATTAATTTTTAAATTATTTTCTGAAGATGTTTTTTTAAAAAGACATTTGATTATTAATTCGAGGCATATAAATTGATCTACGAAAGAGAAATTTTGCGATTAAAAATCGAATATAATGATATATTCAAAAAATAATCTTGATATTATTCCTATATATTTTTCATGATAATACGTCATTTCTGGGATGAATAGGATACGAAAATATATTCTTAATTCTGATCTTATGAATCGAAATTATGAAATAAAGGAGATATTATATCTCGTCTAATATAGGTAGAAATATCTATTCTGAATTTTCTTTTGATTTGATTTCAAATTATTTCAATTTTAGTCGATAAGATTTAGATAGAGATATATTGATTTGAGAATTGATTTCTTGCTGAGAATCATTAGATATTCTTTATATTTAGAAATCTATATAATCTTCTGAATTTCTGGAAATATATGAAGGTTCTTGATATATTTAATTTTTTTAATAGTGCTAGAGAATATTCTACGAATAAAAATGATTGATAAATCAAGATATCTTATTATATAGTAATGCAAACCAATGATTATGATTTTTTTTTTTGCATAAATTAAATTTAAATCAAATTTTCGTTTGGATACGGAAGGGATTGAAATTCGATTATCTTTTCATCGATCGACGATCGTTATTATAGAATATTTATGAGGTCTTCTTATATTCGAGAAAAGATATATTCCTTTGAATATAATTATCTTTAAAATCTTCAATATTCTATTATTATCAATTTCTATATTATAAAAATGATGATATATCTAATCTCTATTTCTTCTCGTCGAATAGATTTATAAATCGAATTCCTATTTAATCTATTTTTATAAAAAGATAATAAGATTATATAATGATGAAGAATTTATTTTAGCTAATTTCTAAATGATCTAGAGAGGAAACCACGAATGAAATTTAAATAATTATTCTATTCAAAATATATTATCGAATTATTAACGATTTTGCGTCATGAAAATTATTTCTATCTTCATAAAACTAAATCATATAGATATTGGTCTAAATTCCCTATAATACGGAATCCTATATTTGGATTCCCATTATAATACGGAATCCTATATAAAATTCTCCCATTCTAAGAACAATAATTTAGAGAAATAATCATATATAAAGAGATCTTGAATATTCCGAATTATCAATATGATTATTTATTATTCATTTAATATTCAATCATAATATCAAATATTCTAAATATTCTCGGAATTCTCCCATTCTTATCTAAAAGAATGATACAGAAAATAGATATTATCTTGTCTGTTGCGAACTTATCGTATTCTAAAGGATCTTCTTGTATCCGTGGGTCCCAATCAGATAAATTTCAAATAACGAATATATTTTCTATGATAGACGGATATCAAATAATATCAAGGATTTAAGATTACGATTCAATTCGTATCTTATCTTCCTTTTATCGAATGATAAATTCATATCTCGGAATTCCAAAATTTAGGATTTCAAGAATTTCCGGCTCAAATTAAGATAGATTATGATATTCAATTCTTTAAAATATCAATAATAATATATTAGTTCTTTATGAATGAATTCTTCGATATTAAAGAAGAAAAATATGAGAAATCTTTCTGAATATTTGAATAAATCAAGATTAGATATGATTATCAATTATTCATTGAATTATTTCTCATCATTTTCCGATCTCATTAGAGAAATAAGATAAATTCCTACCGTCAAATATATGAAATGATAATAAGATAGAAAGAAGATATCTATTTAGGTTTCGACGATAAATTGAAAGATTTGAAATTTATAATTGAAATTATCCCTATCAAGAAATCTATCTATTATCATTCAAATATATTCTATCTCGAGAATCTTAATTTCTATAATATCATTTCATTCTAATTTATGATAGATGATATTATTATAGAGATTATAAATATTCATCTCGATTTCATAGATTATTTTCTCCAAAATAAGAAATTTGATAATCCAAATCGAAGATATATCCTATTAAAGTTATTGAAATTTTTAGTCTCCCAAGATGAATTATATGATCGAGAATATATGAATATTAGATCTCCATATATATGTTTTATCAATTATAATCTAATAATAGTAATTAATCAAATCATTTATCTATATTATTTAATCGATATTGAAGAAATTTATTTATGATATCTTCAAATTTCGGATAAGATGATTATCAATAGTTAGATCATAGCGAAATTTGTTAGACGAAATATTAAAATTGAAATTCATTGTCTTGAATTGAGAAGAAAATTAGATTCCAAGATCATATTCTTGAAATTTCGTCTCGATAAGAAATTCATTAATTTTTCGTCGAATATAATTAGAGAATAGATTAGAATCGATCATATTGATCTATTCAAGATATGAAGAAAATATATATTTTCTAGTTCTAGATTTATTGCAACAAATATTGACGGTCCTAATAGATATCAGATATATCAAAATTCGGTCATCATCTTAAAAAAAAAAAAGATCCTCGATTCTCCTCCAAGAATTCATCTATCATTATCTCATATATATATATAATAGAGGAGATATATTTTTCTTTGAGATTCTATTATGATTGAAATTATCTTTTTGAGATCTCTTTTTCCGAATCTGGTTTCAGATAATTTAATAAGAAAACGAGACGATGAATGATATCATAGGATTAAGAATATTTCTAGATCGACAATTTCTTCGATTTAGATTTCTTTCATTATCGATATCATCCCTCTTTCAATTTGCCCCAATCTATAGCTTTAGTTTTTTGCAGGTAACGGTCTTCAGGTTATATCATCTTTGGAATCGACGCCGACAGGTATTATGATCAAAGGAATGTCCCCAGCACTTCTATTATCCTAGCGCCTTTATGGGGGAGAGTCCAAAACCTGCATATGCACATGGCGCCGCCTTGTAAGCCGCCGGGGCGGAACCCTCATATGGCAATTCCATCCTATACTATATAGATATATATTATTTTGACCACGTTGAAAAATCTAGACCGATAACTTGCAAAAGCGATTTACAGACAAAATCTCAAAACCTTAGGCCGGCAGATTCAGAGACCGACCGATTCGACAGCATAAAATGACAGACCGACTCACTGACCGACCGACTAATAGACCGACGGATTGACAGACAGACAGACAGACTGACTGACCGACTGACAGATGAACACGTTGACAGACTGTCAGTCGGAAAGACCGACAGACTGGGGCACTGATGGACCGACGGACAAGTCCAAGGCCGCGCTGATGGCAATGACAACGGGACTCCAAAATCTTCCCCAGCAGGGAATTCCCCAACCATGAATCAGGCGCTTCGGGGTCCATTGCAGAAGAATGGCCCAGCAAAAGGAGGCACCAGAACGATTGCATCGCAACGCGGCAAATGTTGATCAGAGGTAGATTGGCGGGGGGAAGAACCAAAATTTTCGAGAACTTAGGTCGGTCCTGCCTATCCACGGAGATTTTCGAGCCGCTAGATTTTCCTAAGAGCTCCAAAAGGAGTGGGGAGTGTCATCTACACCGACCACCGAGCCGCAGAGACAGATAAATCAGGCAGAAAAGGGGGGTAGAGATTCGGGGCGCGCAACCAAAAAAATTCCGAGATTCTTGGTCCCCCCCATGACCAAAAACTGAAGCCTCTGGCTTTTCCGTAGGGCCCGAAAATCTCGGGAATTTTAGGCAAGAGGACTGAAGGGAGCAAGGGTCCAAGCGCGCAAGGCTTCAAGGCTGATTACTGATGTTTGTTTTTGCCACTGACGTCGCACTCCGTCTAAAACTTGTCTGCTCAGCCCTTGGGTGGCTACATTAAAGATGTGCGACGAGCACAGCTTTTAAGTGCCATGCAGAGCTGGGCGGCCCATGGCGCGATCCTATGAAGGAGCTTTCGTTTGAAATGCTCCATATCAAAAACTCCGCGCGGTAGCTGCCTTGTGGGCAGCAGCTGGGGCTGCTGGGAGGCTGGCATTGTCGCCTCAGCCTATGCTTTGTGCACGGGCAATTCAAAACTCAGACTCGCTGACTAACTGGCAAACACTGTCTGTACAGTGGAGATTCTGTCCGGCTCTCGGTAGTCGCCAGCGGCGTGCTATGGGCTCTGCATAGCAGCACCACTGCCTTTCTACTCAAGATGCAGGCATATGCACTGACAGGCAGAAACGTATAGGACATCTAACTAACATAAACTGCAAACAAAATTTCGTTCCCAAATTCCAAGCATCTGCCAGAGCAAGCACATCTCACATCACTACTAATCAGAACAGCTAATCCTACAGCAAGAGACAGGGCCTACGTTGCAGCTTCATCCTTCAGGACACGAGCTTCTGCAGGCCCACTATTCCTCGCTGGAACGGCATCAACCTGGCGCGATGGCGATGTTGCGCAGTCGGTTGTGGGCTCTCCTTCCTTCCACGTCCCATTTGGCAAGCTACTGTTGTGCAGGACTGTTGTGCCATTGGACCCGGCCCGGTGCATCCAGCAATTTCCACCGTAAATCGAACACCCAAGCTCTTCAAAAAGCATTGACTGCAAAAAATCAATAGCAAACTGAATATGCTCGAAGTCTGCATATCCTCATCTCGGCCTGAAGAGGGC
Source organism: Symbiodinium pilosum (assembly GCA_905231905.1). NCBI lineage: Eukaryota > Dinophyceae > Suessiales > Symbiodiniaceae > Symbiodinium > Symbiodinium pilosum. The sequence continues at coordinate 75,738 of CAJNIZ010048192.1, read as the reverse complement.
AACTTTGTCATCAGTTCTTCTGCAGATTTCTGGATGCAGTCCTCAGCCCCAAATCACAGGTCTGATCATGTTTTGCTTTTGGCTCCGAACGCAACAGACTGCCAGTCTACATGCACTTCGTTCCCTGCCAAGACATGTCTCAGATCAGCTATGGGCGCAGGATGCATGTTTACACCAGCAGGCTTTGAGACAAGCGGCCAACTGAAACGCGAATGGCCTCAAGGAACATCACAAAAGTTCTCCAAAGCACGCTGACCAAACCACCCGCTTGCTGCCCGACTCGAATGAACAAAAGCACTCAAGGTCGTGGCGACAAGCTTTCACTTGACGAACCGCAGCTGGTGGAGCAGCTAACCTGGTTGGGCTTCCGAGGAAGACTGGAAGTGCCCTAGCACCCCCTTAGCCCTGCTTGCTGCGCTTGCACTGGAGCAAGACTGCCTAACTGGCAACTCAAACAGTGAGCCGCGGGCGGAGCAATCCCTGAGATCATCCAGCCTTCAAGCGGTCAAAGCGGTCGGATGCGCTCCAATTTTGCCACTCGGTGCTCGCGAATTGCACACATGGTCTGACACAGAAAACCAATGAGCAGCAAAATGTCTGTGTGCCCGACTTATCCTGCAGGGACGCCATATACTCCGTCGAGCGCCTGAGACGCTCTATTCTAACGATGTATGTGTCCATCGCTTGAAAGATTCAAAAGGTCCGCTAGATTTGACGCGTGTCCTTTCAAGCCTGCAACAAGGCACCTCTCAACCAACCATGCCAAATGCCTCCAAGCTTGCAGATTGATTGGTGCGCTAGTTTATGCCAAAGGACCCCAGCTTCCTGATGACAGCATGCGCCCAGGCGTGCCAAGGAGAGCACTCGACAGCATGTACTCGTTGCTTGAAGCGGTCCCGGGCCTGGCGCCACACGCATCTGAAATTGCTCCCTGAACACGCAAGACCCACGCTGGAGCAGAACCTCTAGCAAGAAACAGAGCTCCATACTCGGATCCTAGTCAGATGGCTCAGGTTGCAGATTAGCTTGCCAGGTTTCCGCTTTGGCATGTACTGTACATTTAGTGGAGTGAAGTCGGGCCGGACACTAAAAAGCGGCATCCGNNCCCCCCCCCCCCCCCCCATCCTCTCCTGCACTCTCCATGCAAGGCTCCTCTCTAGGTTGAGGCTCCAGCGTTTAGAATCTGGGCTTGTGGGTTGAGTGAGGTCCCAGGTTTGGGGCTCAGGGTTGAGGCTTGGGCTTTGAGGTTTCGATTTAGGGTAAGGGCTTTGAGGTTCAGACACGAAACAGCTCTCTTTCTCGCGTCTTGCATGCATTTTGAACTTGCTGATGCCCTTCAAACCTGGATTTGTAAGACATGGTGCATCTAACTAGGGCTCCATTGCCCATCAGCCATTGAGGCAGCTCAATTCGCAAGGCAGCAACTTAAAGCTAGCTTAAACCCTCATTCTTAAGGGCCACCCTGGCCAGGTAAAAGGCGCAGGCTGCGGGCACCCTGTACAAGGCGATCTGGCCCCTAATGCGGCGCGTACCATGTCACCCAGAAAAGTGCACACGGCATTTTTGCACTCACCAGCACCCCCAGCGAAGCAACATTTATACTCAGCAAAACCAGAGTACAAGAGGAAAGCAGGTGAAGACGGGCTAGGTCCCTGTCTTGCTCAACGTTTTTGTTCGACTTGCAGCCATCGGGAGGATTAGAGAACCTCCCTGCCTCTGCCAAAGTGGTAAAGCTCCACCTTGCCGGCCTTGGACCTGGCAATGATCTCTTTGCTTTAAGCATAGGTTCTTCTACACGTTGGACAAGGTTTAGCAATCATGAAGCTGCGACCCCGTAATCTATACGAGCACGGTAGTTGCCAAGACTTGCAAGCAGTTGGAGACAACAGCCCTGAATTTCTGAGGCCATCTCCACGTGGAGCGTAGAAATCCTCTTCCCTTTCCTTGGCGTGGCAATGCCACTTCTTGCGGATGCCCAGGACATGAGAAACTTGGCACAAAGAACGCTCCACTTCATAGCCAAGGCCGGCGGATGCAGAGAGCTTGCAGAATCGATGTTGCTACACACGAAGCTGCACAGACCATACACGCCATGGTGGGCAAGCTTTGGAAGCTGAGACAACTGAGCCACCTGCCTGAGCACGACCTCCAAAGCAAACCAGAAGTTGGAGGAGCAAAAGCAAGGGCGGCAAGGGCGGCATTCAAGGGCTTGCTTTATGACCAGACTCAGCGTTCAGATGTCCCAATAGTCAGTAGGGACAACGGCAAAGTCTCAGCACTAGAAAGAAGCCAGCAAAAATGTGCAAATGCAAAGGAATGTCTGCAAACACAGGTGAATGGCGAAATGTTCTACAAGCAAAGGAAGTCTTGCTAGCCAGAACCGTGTCAAACTTGAAGGCAGGCTCAAATCTTGGAAGCCAGATATCCGGCGGTAATTATTGTTTGGGCCTCGCTGGTCCTGATTTGCTTTTTGTGCTGCTAATTCCGACAGGCTTTAAGCCATCCAATGCCAGGTGGAAGATCTTAGATGTCAAGAAAGCGCAGCTTTAGCAAATTGCCGTGCCTCGTGCGGCGGCTACATATGCGGCGGCGAGGTCCTGGCACGGGATGCTGACCATGATCTTTAGAAAGTCCAATGCCTTGGCTAGTGAGCCGCCAGCAGCTACCTCTCTTTTTGAGAAGCTGGAGGCCATAGCTTAGCCCTGCAATCTCGGAGATGGGTAAAATTCAAAGGCTGCACCTCAGACCGACGCCGTGGCTGACTCAGGATGCCGGGCCGTGGCCTCGCCTGAAAGCATGGAATGTTGGCTTTAAGGCTCTTGGGCATCATGCGGCTGGGCAGGAGAACTCCCAAAATCTCACGCAAACTGTGGAGCCTCGCTCAGAATAGCATCATCAAGTGCTCGCAAGCGCTCTAGCTTGTGCACCTCAAGTGAAGCAATTCAATGCGGCTGCTGAGCATTCAGCGCCAAGCTGATTTCAACCTTCGCTTGCTCAGCCGTTGGCCGCATCTTCACACCTCCTCTGCAGCGCTCCCGCCACTGGCCTCAGCAAACAAAAGAAAAACATTTAGCGTGCCCTGACCACCATGCACTTCCCGAAAAGGGCTTTGGAAATTGGTGCTCCACAGCTGAAGACTCTAAGATGCCAGCAAAACTGGGCTTGTGCACACCTCGCTTCTGAACCCGCCGTCCATCGGTTTGTTTATTCTCTGATGCAAGATGCTTGGAGGAACGGAGGCTGTAGATTTGTGACGCCAGGTTTAAGCACAACACCATCATACTTCCTTGTTTTGCCAAACTATCACAACTGGGCAGAATGTTCCCCAGGCAGTTTAGCTAATCCGGAAGTTATCAACAGAAGCAAAAACCCTTTCAAAATGTGTCAGTTGATTTCGGGCACCTGCACTGCCGATCTACCGAGGCATTGCACATTGTGCTTTGCGCATTGCATATATTCAGCCCCTGCAAGACCTGAAACTATGCCTTGCTTGAAGCTTAAGACCTTAAGACTTAAGACAAGAAAATTCTGCAAGCGGTTATCTACATCAGAAGCTTGAGCACAAGTCGATTTGGTTTGCACAAACACATGAATCGAATAGGACCTGATTCATTGAAAGCCGATTCGAACAGCCCAGAATCATCCAGAAAAAATCAGAACAGATTGTTTTTTCTAATTCTAATTGCCGGCCTTTGCATTTTTGCTTTAAGCAGCAATGTTAAACAGAATCATGCCCATCTGACTTCCTGGAACCAACCAGATCCGTGCCTTTGCAGCAGGGCTTGGAATTTTTGTAGGTAGTGGCCAGCGGGGTGAGATCGGAAGCGGCCTTGCAGCTGTGGCCACGCAGAAAACATGTGCCGGCCGCACGGCCATGTCATTTGCGAGACAATCCTACGAGTCTGTATGAAGAAGGTTTTATTCCTTGCCTCTTGGTTTCGCCACGACAAGTCTTCGGTCCGGCTGGGCCTGCATCGCATTGCCGTGTTGCAAGCTCTCTCAAAGATTCTCAAAGCATCTCAAGCTGCACTCCCCACCCCTTTGCTGAGACATTGGCTGCGTTCCACTGGCCATCGAGATGTTCGCGGTGCCTAGGCAAAACGGTCACTGATCTTGACGATACGGCCATGAAACAATCCTTGCAGTGCAGCAGGTCAGGTCCTTTTTGCCACGGCAGCACCTGGCTCCTCGGCCCCACGCCCGAGCAGAATTGGCTTCTCGCAAAAAATCATTCGCAGTTTCTAGTGGAACCTAGATTGGGGAGAATTACCGCTTGCTGGCTGCGCAACTTCAGCAAATATTTGTATACGAACCAATGGTACACCACAATGAATTTCGCGATCGGCCAAATGCCCAGCTTGCTTGCATCGGGTCAGCTGTCGGATTCGCTGGCCTGCAAAGGAGGACCACTTTGAAGGACTATGGGACTACGGGTCACGAATTGTGTCACGGAACCAACCTGTCAACAATTGAGTAGCCTTTTTGTTTGGTGGTGAAACCCAATAAGATTATATTCCTTGTATAAAATAATATACGCCAAAAGGAGGACATAATCTTACTCTATTTTGGGTACCATGGTTATCCCCAAATAAAATCCTACTCAATCGCTGCTGGGTTACTATGTCCGTGTGAAAGGGAGATATTCTAGCAGAACAACTCTAGGGTTCCATACAACAAAAGGAACAGCAGAGGCAGATTGCTTGCCACGATGGCTGCACCTTCAGGAAGCTTGATATTTTCCAACCAGTTTCGGCCGTCACGGCTTCCTGCAAACTGTTGACACGCATTGCATGACATTTAACCGTCCCATGGCATAACTCTAATTTGGTGTTGTGCGCGGAAGCCGCCAAAGGATATTGCTGCCCACGAATGCCCAACAACTGCGCTATGGCCAATGCTGACGAGGGCATTCAGTCCTTCTTCTTTTTCTTTGACAGCTTGCCTTTTGCTTTCGCATCGCTGCTACTGCTGCTGTCGCTGCTGCTGCTACTGCTTTTCTTCTTTTTATCATTTTTTTTCTTCTTCTTAGGCTTCTTCTTGTCTTTTTTCTTATCCTTCTTTTTCTCCTTCTTTTTTTCCTTCTTGGCTTTCCTTGGCCTGTGGCACTCGGCAATTGGTTTGGGCAAACTGTACGAACAGCAAGTGGCCTGGGACCCAAGCAAGCAAACAAGTGGACAGCTGGCTCAAAGTACAAGCCGGGCTGCGCTAGTGGTCCGGCCACAGAGCTCAGCTCACTGGGTGTCTTTATGGCCCCACCAGTGTTATCAGGATCGCCGTACTCCTCAACAATCTCAGTCTGCTGCATGGTCCAAAAGTACCCTACACCAGAACTGTGACGAGACTACTGGCAACAAAAATGTCTCTATGGCTCCTTCTCAAACTCTGCTAGCTTTGTGCTTCCCTTCTTCTTCAGCCTTTCAGCCTGCCAAGGTTTGCTTTGACCGCGGCGATGCCAGTACAATTTTGCAAACCTGGCCTCCTCTTGTTCCTTCATCTCGGCCACGTACTCCGACGCAGTCTGTGGGGTAGCGGGGTCAAGTCAAATCCGGCAACATCCTACAAACTAAGTGCTTCGGAAAAAGCCAAACCTGCAAATTAGGAGCGCCCTGCCCCTGCCTTGTCCATCCTTGGTTTGGGGGGTGTTGGGGCAGGCGGGCGCCATCGTTTCGGCATGGCCTTCCCTGTTGTCTGTCTGACGCAAGGTCCTCAAGCCATGAGAGTGCCTGAAAGCCACTCGTCCTAGCTCGCAAGTCAGCGACACCTTGACATTCTGCAGATTAGGTCTCAAATGGCACGCTGCCTGTCTGGCTAATGAGTTTTAATGTTGTAGAGACATGCTATGGAGACACTACTTACTTGCCTTGAGCCAGTCGGACAAAGGAATGGATTGATGGGCATGCCTGCAGATCTTGTTAAGACCGCATCCCCATTGCTAACGCTTGGCGAAAACATTTGAGGCCACAGCTGCTGCAACTTCACCTAAGGCCAGGCTTGTCTACTTACGTAATCTGCGCAGACTTTTCCGCAAGTCTGGTTCGAAAGGCTAGCCTCAACACTCACTTGACACTGCACGAAGATCCAACAGCAAAGCAGTAAGCACGGTCAAGTTCCCCAACACCAAAGATTAATGACTTGCAGTTGCAACATTGTGCCGGTCAAGCGCAGGTCCCAAGCAGGGTAACACTTTCAACACTTTCTAGCACAAATTGGCACTGTAATCTGCCACCCCGTTGAGGCCAAGGAGTTACCGGCACTTCAGGAAAAGCATATTCAGTCAACCTGCCAATGCTAAACACTCTTTGATTCCGCTTTGCTTCTGCACCTTTCAGAGGTGCTGCAGCTGCAGAACGAGGCCGGGAAGTCCGGGCCTCTTTCAAGCTTCATCATGTCTAGCAGTCTAGCACCTTCGCACTCCCTCCACACATGCATTGAGTCAAACAAGGCCCGGTGCCGAGAATGCAACATGGATCTGTGAATTCAGGAACGCCCTTAAACATATACCTTCCGTAAGCGGCGAACATCGTGCAATATGCCACCAAGCACATGATAGGCTCTCGCGCCACCCCTCCCAGCATGTTCCTGTCTCCGCCACACCTTGATGTCTGCTGGAGCGGCTGAGACAGGCATGCCACGGTGAAAGCTTCAAAATCTCCACCTTCGCAATTGACTCGCAGCCATCCCCAACATACATGGTACAGCCTGCATAACAACAAGCGATCACCCAAGTGCTTTCTAATCCACGTGCTTTCCATCAGGTGGCGACACATGCAAAACAAGACCGTCTGCAGATGCTGTCGGTATCTTACCGTACCTGACAACAGAACAGCTATTGCGGGACTCCGCTGCCATGCCTGCGTGCCCAAGTTCTAGCCCAAGCCAGGCCGCCGGCACTTGAAGGCGCCAGAGCCAAAACAGAACAAAACAACAGAACTCATTAGCATGTAGTGGGCTTGCAAGAAACAAAAGTCGTCTTCCTGCTACAAGCAGATGCTTGTCACCTCTGCGCACTGCATGCAATTGCTGACGCGGAGCAAGTGAACTGCTTATGTCTCAGAAGCACCTAGCCAGAAACACTTGGTGATAGCTTTTGATATCATGTCGCAAGTAGCAGATGCCAAGTCGCTGACTTGGTGAAACGTTACTGACTAGCAAATGCCAAAAGCTCGTGTTGAGCTTGAGGAATCCACCGTGACACAACTGAAGCAATTAGCGAAATCTCCACATCCCTGGGCTCGGCTGCGGCACCCCTTTTCAATTACAATGCTCTTCAGGCATACATGAAAATAAAGCAAAACAACTGTCCAACCAGGGTGCAAAAAGGCCGAGAGATATTAAAGTGTCTGCCAGCAGGCACCAGCCAGCTAGGGCAGCATCTGTCCATCGTCGCAGGTGCTTGCTCCTAAGATGAAGCACCATGCAAGATGGGTCTGCAGCCAAATGCGCACAAGGAAGCATGGCCAAGCCAACCGCTAGAGAACTATCTGTGGGTCGCTTTAAAGTCTCTTCAGTGGTCCGACAAATTAGGTCTAGCTGCAGCTGGTGGACAGCATGACCCGCAGCCTCATTCAACAAGTCTTTGGACGTGGACCTCCCAAACATAGCACATGTCGCGTCTGATTGTCAATTGCAGCCGCTGGTCAGTTATATCAGGCAGTCAACGGCTGCTTTTTTTGGCCGCGCCAAGGCGACAACCTCGTGACAGGCTTCCGTGCACCCCAGATCCAATTTCAAGTTGAAAGACTTCTTAAATGCACGCTGAAACCTCAGATGTCAGACTTGGATCCAAGGCCGTCGTTCCAATGTACTCAAAAACCCTGCCAGCCCCTTGCGCGGCACGGCTTTCTGATACTGCCTGCACAAGCTCATTAACTGTGTGAGTGAAAGGTGCCGCAGATGGAAAAGCAGCCCAGACACTACTGAAGACCACGGCTTAATGAACACCCTACCAATGCAGGGCTGAGGGACAAGCGCTGCCAAACAGGCTACCCTGGGGGCCTTGAACTTTGCATGTATCATGTAGCTTACTTTGGGGAGCGATAAGGTGATCTTGTAATACCTGCCGACCCAATTTATTCAGGACTGTTCAGGGTTCAGGGTGTGGTGGCAGCAGTCGGGCGCAGCATGCATGCCGTGGCATGCGGAGGATGCGCAGAGGCAGAGTCTGTCTGCTTTGCCGGCTCCACTAATACCACCTATAGTAACCTTTACCTTCTCATCCTGTGTGCCGCCAACCAAATGCCATTGTGTATGAAGAGGCTCAGCTTTAGCTGGCAGTCTCTGCATTTGGGCTTTTGAAATCTGTAGTGATCACTTGGCGATCCTACCTACCATACCCCTGCCCTGAATCACTCCTTTTCAACGCCGGTCAGCGGCTGGCCCTCCACCGTGATGTTTGAATATGATTGGCCTGGAGCATTGTCCTTCTTGTTTAGTTCCTCAGCAGCATACCAATAAAATATTTTGGAAGACAACCAAACAACACATGCCTCCATAAAGCCGCGCTGCATACGTGTCAAGCGTGAAGCGCCATATCATATACCTCGGAAGGCATGAATGACAGCACAGAGTTGTAGCAAAGCTAGACTGTCACTCACCACAGAAGATTTTGCTTGTAACACAGGCACGGAAACCTTACAACAAGATACATCAGCTCGGCATAATTCTGGCAACACCTGCCTGCTAATTCACCTCTTAAGAGAAGCGGTACAGGTGGAAAAGCAGCCTGGAATCCAAGCTGCATAACGATGACTAGAAGAAGCGTGAGCACGGCACATGCCACATATGAGGCGGCAATCGCAGAAAAACCCCACACTCCTCGAAAGCAAAGTCCGTCATGAAATGTGAAAAAGGCGGCACCCATCCATTCACAGGTAACACCATCTGCTATCCAGACTATCTTGTCAATCACATTCGTCTTCACCAAATTGAAAAGGTTCGTGGCAATGTCTTCCAGAACCAGCGGTGTGACTGTGTCAAGCCGCTCGAATGCAAGATCCAGCTGCCTTGAATAGCTCGTCACTAATTCTGTAAACTCTTCAAGCGTACAGTCATACTCATTCTCTTTGAGGGTGCCATCGCTGCGGAAACCTTAAGCCGATGCTCAACTTGAGAATGCGAATGGACAATAACCTGCCCCACCACTGAGAGCCGAGCAATCATTTTCATACTCTCCATTGCCCGCGTGCACCATGTTGGTAAGGGTGCAACGGCCATTGTCATCCTGAAAAGTCTTGCACTTGAAGGTGCTCACCTCATCATTGACCGCCGCGCTGCTTCTGTCCAACCAGACCACGAAACACAGACAAAAAAGTCATGCCATTGCCATCCGTGAGTCGGTTCTCAGGCCCTGCTTTAACAGCATGAAGCCTGCAATTCAAGTGCAACCGGAAAGCCAAGTAAAACAGATTCGTGGGAAGTCGTTTGGCAAGCCCAATGGATATCCCTGCAGCAGAGACACTGTTGGCTGCTTCGCATGCAGCTTTTTCTGTGCCGTCTCCTCAGACACGGTTCACTGACGCTCCCAACCCGACCACATGGCAATCTGGATGTATTCGCTTGCCATCTCATCTCCTCTCCTGTTGCCGCATGTCCTATTCAAACAAAAGGAGACAAGTGGCCGATGCAGACCACAAGTTGCGCGCAGCTTGTGTGTGGAATCTGTATGCCTAGGCCAAGAAGCAAAACCTTCCCAAGAACTGCGATATCTTGCAGGTCAACACAGTCAACATGAGTTCTGAGCAAACTTTCTACTGATCTCCCCTGGACTTACCATCGACCAAGATTCCAAAGTTTTCCAGCGCGTCACTGAAGGAAGATATGCCTGGAGTCTGTGAGCAAAGCTCGCGTAGCTGGATCATAACCGTCCGTCTTACGACAAGGAAACGGATTTGACGTCACCAAAACTCAGCATGTGCGTGTTGGAACGGGGGGCCGAAGGTGGAGTTTCCTTGCCACGTAAAGTCATCGCATGATCCAGAGGAAACGAAAAACTTGCGCAAAGTCTCGTTCAAGGCCATGTCCTGATATGTGGCCTCCCTTGCAATTTGCGGGTCCGGGAGCATCATGGCGTCCATACTGAAGTTTTTGATGGTCTGCAATAGCATCTGAACAGTTTCAGCTGAGCGGATTGACACCGGATTGGTGCCAGAAAGGCCGCTGAACTGCGCAGTGATCTGATCTGTAACCCCACCCACCACCTGCTTCCTGCAAAGGGGACTTCAGGACTCGACGGACTCTGTGAATGCACGTGTCTGCACTCAGGTCCTCATTGTCTCTTTGGTGCCATTGGAGGACTCCACGGTAATTATATCCAGTAAGGCAACACTCGTGGAACTTTCGCTGGGTCTCTTGAAGCATTGGTCCACCATGCTCAGCCTCAATTCAGACATGCCATGCAGCTGCAAGCTCCCTTGGCTTGCAGAGCTGTTGGCCACCCCCGCACGAGCAAAGCACTGCAGAGTTTTACGTGCTATTTAGCTGCATGTTCCTACACTGCTATCCATCCGAATGGGCCTAGCTGGGGCTATGCACATGCCAAAGCTCGTGAACAGCAAAAGCGTGAGCATCTGACTATCCAAGCGTCACGATTTCTGTGTCTGGCGTCGTCAGATCAAGGCCGAAGGGCCCAGACAGGTCCTCTGCTTTTGATACTGAAAGGGGTGCTGCTCAGGCCTGGCGGCGTCAATGCGCCGCACTCCATGGTTGCAGTCCTTCAAGGTTTGCCCACTGAAGTCGTCGAGTATCAAGCCTTAACGAGTGAGGAAGATTGCCTGCCTTTCCCCAGTGACCACTGTGACCACTGACCAGCTCTGTGTTCTCTGCAGCAGAGGCACAGAAGCTCGCAAGAGGCACAAAGGCCAGCAGCAGCAGACCACCAACAAAAAAAGTGACCTTGGCAGGCGTGCCATGCAACGCAGAACAACAGTCCAATCGAAAACCACACGCCCTGACCTGGTAGCATGCACAAGGATGCTGATTCGCGACCAAGCTGCCCAGATGTAGAAGCACCCACAACACCATGTGCAACATGCGCAGCGGTGAGCTGAGGCCTGGCATTTGAAGCCAGCAACCTAAGACTACCTACACCAAGTCTTTAAAATTCAGGATAAAAAGCTACCCAAACACTGTTTGCAACGTCTCTAGGGCCCAGCGCATGTAAAAACTCCCCAGGGCATGCGGCTAGCATAGTGCTGCTATACTGCCCAGAAAATCCTTATAGCACGTTGTTCGCGCAATCCTGACGGTTTTGCCGTCCTTCCCGCATAGCACTGACTGAGTCCTTTGCGGTTAGGTATTTCTTTCAGGGGGCCTTTTCACCATTCGCGAGGGTCACCCTCGCTTCGTCACTGTGCCGCGCATCAAATTTCGACGCATCTCTTCCATGTCAGGAAACAGGTCGTGTCACAGTCATTTCCCCTCCACCACTTGGACCAGTCCAGCCTACAGCTGACACGTGAGCTACAGTCAGTTTTCACATTTATAAGTAATGGACACGGGTCCTTATGAGAAGTGTCGTCGGCACGACTTCATTTCGGTCAGATTCTTGCCGACTTGAACTGACTTCAGACACCGGCAGCCTGAGCCCAGATCCGCGACCAACACCCTCAACCCATCTCAAGCCTAAACCCCAAATCAAGTGCTCAACTTTCCGAGCACGAGTGATGCAACCAGACGTGTTCCAGTGGCGGAAGTGGTCGAGGTTTTAACCCTGTCTGATCTGGACCCTTTCCCCAATGCGAGTCGGATTTCCAAGGTCAGCTCTGACATTGCCACTCAAGGAGGGATGCAGAGAGAAAGGTCGGGTACATCCCATCCATCCTTTGCTTTCTTTCTGTCGCATTGCCAGGCGAGCAAACCCGTTTCGCATTGACCTCTGTAAAAAACCATCCAGCAAGGGGTAAAGAGACAAACTCCTGGCTATCATTCTCCGACTGTCCATCTTTACCATGAGGCGTGCAAATGTTCTCAACAATTGCAAGGCTTGGAGAGCAGGCACAATGCAATGTCCTGTCCGTCCTACGGTGGCATCGGGCATGATAGGCTTGCAACTGCTCACCGCTGCTAGCTCAACAAGAACCTGGCTTTTAGCGTGTCGGTTATTTAAAGCAAACGCTCATCTCAGAAACAATAGCTTTTGGAATAGCTAGAGGTTGAAGTTCACCAGTGAGGACCTAGATACGTCTTAGTCCAACCTGCTTCGTCCTCTCTTGCAGAACTGAGCTTCGCTTTTGTGAATGCCGGCTGAGGGACACCGTGCATAAGCAAAGTTTCAGCTTGTTGCAACACAACTGCACTCTCTCAGAGTCGGTGTGGCCTTTACCTCGCCTCGCTCTATGCGACACCAGCAGCCCACGGAGCATATCCCACAACATGCCACTATGCCAGCCTTGGCCAAACCATGTTTGCAGCAGACATTGATGCCGCAAAATCTCATAAACACAAGGTCCTGGGGGCATTTGTTCATGCTGACCTCTTTCTAAGCCGTTATGCAATGGTCAAAACTTCTTGTAGCCCAGTTGCCAGCATGGCAAAGGCACACACAAAGAGCGGGCCAAATGTCCGCAGCCTAGAATGCGACTTGCGGGACAGACTGGGCCCGATGAAAACAATCCCGCCGCACAGCACTCTAAACTCTTGACCATCCCGCAAGAACCACTGACACCCCTAGAGCTTCCCCCATTACACACTTGCGTGGCCGTACCTCTCCAATGATCATGTTGTTTTTCTTGAATTTGCATTTGAGGCTTTGAGGCTGTCACCCTTACGTCGCACATGAAACAAGCCAAGCCAAGAATGATCCAACTACATGATTCTCTGGAGTTCCTCATTCTTTGACGATTTGGAGGTTTGAGCTTGCAAGTGAGGATGATGTCCTACAGGTCAAGATGTGATTTGGTGGATCCAGATATGCCTGGTTTTGTGCGTGGAGCCAATTCCAAATTACCATCATGCCAAAGAGCGAATCTTCTGACTGTTGGAGGACATCTTGCTGCACGAATGGCCCAAAGAGTCCGTGGATCTGACTTGTAAAGCCCTGAAGCGGCGCAGTAAACTGGTCCATGCTGCGCTGCAGCTCCTTCCAAGCTGCAACATGACTCTCTCTACCTCTTGACCTTAGACATGGAGTCTAGATGAAGCAGGACTTGTCTTCACTTTAAGCAAGTATCATCCATCGCGTCTCTAAAGCAGATTCCGTAGATCTCAACTTACATGGCAAGTCCAAGTGCCGTCCTTTAGCTTGTCACCTGTGAGCTGATTGTTCACCTTCAGGCAGGTCAGCTTGAAATTTTTTTGCTGGTGCTCACGCTTTGATCAATGAAATTCGGAATTCGAACCCTCAAGTGTGCACAGCAACCCCCGTCACACTCTCCAACCCATGTCCTCCAAGGGGGCTTTAGATAAGATTCTTGGTTCAGGAGATTTCAGGAGTCACAGGCATTTACAGCCGACAACCTGCAGGTCAAGGGGTTTATCTTCCAGCTGCTCCCTCATAAACTAACACTTCCTCCAGGACTTCTGAGTGTGACCTCCGCTCGGGCCGCATCTAGTGCAGTGCCAAGACTGCTCTCAAGCGCTTGAACGGCAGGGGTCAAGAGTTCCGAGAGCTTTATGCAGAGATCGCAGTTGTGGCGCAGCGACTCACCGCTGGCACCTTAGCGCATGTTGATCTTGAGGCTGCAGCCCCAATCTCCCGTTGCCCTGCCACATGTTGCCTTTCTTGTGCGGAGCTGCTCTTTGGCGATTGGTTCGGCTCACTCTGCATCATGTCGTTGAGCATTGTCATGGTCTTCGACGTCAGCTCCACAGCTTTGGAAATCTTCGCTGTATCATCAAGGACGCCTCTAAGGTCCTGAGAACTCAGCACGCAGCCTTTAAGCCGGTCAAAAGCACGACTTTTCTGGCAATAGGGGCCAAACACTTGCCAAGATGCTTTCATGAATTGGCTATCTTCATCAAGGGAGTTCATGATCCCTTCAACCTGCTGAAGGACGGGAATCCTTGGACAGCAGGATGATCTGCATCGGTTACAACAACAAACGTCTCGTTGAGACTCTTGAAACAAACAAACCTTAGTGTGAAAGGCGCGCTTGGCCTCTACACAAAAAAGAGCAGGATGTCGGCGTTTCTCCCTCTCCCTACTAGGACTCCCTACCCTGTTCCCAGACCCTTCATCGTCAGTGTCCCCCCACCACTGCGGCCTACCCTTGTCATGACTGCGTGCAAAGGATGGCCGGGCACGGGCTGCTTCCAAAACATTTGGGATTTATATTCAAAGCTCTTATTCGGCGTTAAGCCCCAAAACCCTGAAGCCGGAATCCAAACTCCCACTCCGAGTTCCTGAGTGATGCTGACTCAAGTGATAACTGGAGCTGGAACCCGACACTTAAGACGGGCAGCCTACGGCAACAATTTTTAAATATCTGGACATTAGAACAAATTGAATAGGTATCTCATTCGATCTCCGTGAGGGGTCCGGTTTGGCCGCCCAACTTTACAACATCCGGAAGACTACTGTTACCTAGAAGTGTGACAAGACCCCACCCGAACAAGCATTAGGTGATAATGATGATGCTATTTTCACTACCAGCAGTAATGATACGCAAGTACTGCTTTTATTGGTACGAATACCAGTTTCCGGCGGCAACTTGTTTTGCTACTAAACCCGAAGGCCTCCCATCCCCTTGCCTGTCCAAGGAGAGAGAAGAGGAGACAGGAGAGGGGACGAGGCCCGGGCATGGTCATCTTCCGCTTTTCCTGCACGCGGCACCCAATGCGCGCAGGAAAAGTGGAAGATTACCATGGCCCCGTCTGCTCTCCTGTCCCCTCTCTCTCTACTCAAAAAAAGGAGAAGAGGAGACAGGAGGGACGGGGCCCGCATGATAATCTCTCCTGTCCCCTCTCTCCCCTCTCAGAAAGAGGATAGAGAAGACGAGGCAGGAGAGGGGACGGGCCCGCATGGTCATCTTCCGCTGTGCCTGCACGGGCCGGCTCGCGCAGGAAAAGCGGAAGACCATGCGGATCCCCCCCAGGAAGAGGAGAGGAGAGAAGAAAAAGAGGAGTTCCAGGGGAGGGGTGGGGAAAGGGAGGGAGAGGGAGGGAGGAGAGAAAGCGAGAATGCAAAGAGCAAAGGCCCTAAACTCTGAATTCTGAATCCGAACCCATAACCCTAAAACCTAAAAGCCCTTAGCTCTATAACTCTGGACCCTAACCCTGAACATGAAACACACCAAATACTCATTTTACAGTTATTCAGGGGCAGAGTGCTTTGATGGAGGGGATTTTATATACTAATGATTAGATGTATGGAATATCCGGAATTAGATATACAGACGAAAACAGATGCCTCATACTACCTCCGTGGGTCTACTGGGCTGGCCGCATCCTGTATATCTATATGTATTAAAAACATCACCGTATCTACGGAATCGTCCCTCGAGATGAAGGCTCATGTTAGGGCCTATGTTGTGCTCGGCGCAAAGCCTGTTCGAGCACCTGCAATGCCGCTCGCGGGTATGGATTCTAGACAAGTGTCCTGTTGCCAAGTAATTAAGATCCAGGCTTAATTTTGAGCCTGGTTGAGAAAAGGAGCTTGTGGCTGTCCTAGATCAGGGCGACATTATGCTAAGGACCGTCTGGTTCTGGTATGGAGCTTCTGGTGGTGGTGGAACGAGTCGCAACCTCCCGGTCCACCGTCTCACCTGCCCCCATCCACTCCTCTTCTGCCCCAGCATGATGGCAAGTTGGGTCCTGGCCCTGGCCGTGTGCCTCCTTGCGAGCTCTGCAAGAGCCCCGCAACTGCATGACTGCCGGCCAAGCATCAACCCCAGAAACCGCGGATCTTGACTTCCGGAGAGCGTCATGTTTACTATCGTCGCTGAGGTGCAAGCCTTGGCGGCAGTTATGATGTGCGCGCACACGTCTGCAAGCAACCTGCAACATGCTCTTCAGCTCCTCCGACTGGATGCAAGGCAGGCAGCCGTCCGTGCTACGCCGTCTGCAGAAGCGTCTAGGCCACGCAGAGACAGCAACGCCGAGACGACGAGGCCCAAGCCAATGGCTCCTGGCGTGGTGGATTAGAGACTCATTGAGGGTCAAATTGGTGCACCTCGTCTGGGTTCCGGCTATGGACAAAAGTTGCGCAGTACTTAGCAGTTCCTCTCCCGCTTACCTGGGGATGCACCTGCACGGCACAAGCCCAGTGATCAAATATCAAGGGGACATCTTCGAGTCTTCAGAGAACACATGCACCCAAGCACCCAAGAGCATGGCATGAGCTTAGTTTTCTCTTTATTGAACCAGGCCTTTTGCAAGCATCATGACACTGAAAGCTAGCCACACATCACAGCTTCCACATCGCGGCACTGCCGTCAGATTAAGGAAGCAAAAGGAGCCAATGGAGCAGTTGAGAGTCTTGATGAGACCCATCTCAGAGCTTTATCCCGCTTTTGTTTTGTATGCCATCTACACACAAGCTGTATGATACAAGCTCTCCGAGCTGGCCTCTTTTGAATGGATGGTGAATTACCAGCAGGACAACCAATACTCTCCTACTTGAGACGAAGCTCAAGGCCGCTCAAAACATGTGCAGAACGCAGAACAGAGTCAGCCAAAGGTTGCAATACACTAGTTGTACCTTGCGTCATTCCCCCTTGCACGAGCAAACCCCAGAGACCATCCCTGGCCTGCCATGACATCAATCACGCAGCAAAAGCAACAGGCTGCGCTGTCCTAGCACGAGGAGGAGGAGCAGCTTGCAAATCTTGGGGCAATACCACCGGCGTCGACAGCAGCGACAGCAGCGGCAGCAGGGAGACCAGCAGCAACAAAGAAGCCAAATAATGAAGAACCTAAGTTCAAAGGCAAATGATATGCGCAATTTACTGCATTCTTCATTGCCATAACTAACTAACCTTGTGAGATAAGCAAATGTCCAAAAATGGAAGGGTCAATGGGCCGAGATAACACTGTGCCTGCATGCTTCCTGCAGCGCTGTTTGCCTTTGCTGTTCCAAGTAGCACAATGGATGCAACGAGGGGACCCGCCGTCTGAGCGATAAACGCAGGGTCAATCACCTGGCTCTGTGCCCAAGATGTAAACCCAAGCCAAACGCAAATTCCAATCTCAAGTGACAAAACCATCAAGTCCTGCAGTTGGCAGGCTTCGTGGCCTCCGTCGCAAAGGTGCTGGCGAAATCGTCTCCCCTTGTGGCGTTCACGGACTTGAACACTTCCAGGAGGAAGTTGCCCCTCGAAGCTGCCAAGAAGTACTCTCGAGCAGCTTCCCGCTCACTTTCCTCCAACGGTTTGAAATCCTCACAAGCCTCTGCAGCCTTGCTCTGGGCCTGTTCTGCCAGCTCCTTAGCTTGGGACACACAAACAACACCTGTCACGGCGTTTCTTGGGCCATTGCCTCACGCGCCTGCCTCCAAGCCCGGCTATACGTTGCAAAGGCGCATAGTCTTTTGGCTGGATGATCTGCCCAGAAGCCTGAGCAAATGCTGTCCGCAGCGAAAGGAAACAACTCCGAGCCCTGAAGCCGTTCAAAACGGGTGATTTTTACCGACCCAATATCCGAAACTGTATCCTTCTCTAACCAATTGCTGCAGGTAACAACCACGCACAGCAAGGCGGTCAGCGCCCACGGCATCCTGCGCATGCTGCGCACAGCCCCGGAGCCTGCGTTGGAGGGACATGCTGTGCATCAAAAGCAAAAGCTCAACTAGCAAGGCCTTCTTTTTGAAGAGCTCCAGATGGCTGCGAGTAGCACGCGTCTAAGTGCTGAAGCCATTTCAACGGCATAGCGAATCATGGACGTGTCATGATCACATGCCATGCTTCAAGCGCCACTACATGTGCCATGATAAAATCCAAACAATACAACAACCATTCCAGCTGTGCAAAGATATCAAATGCTATCAACATCTAAAGATGTCTCGAGCTTTGAGTGTTAGCTGGCTCTGCGCCTTCTTGTGCGTTGGGAGCGCTGCCTTGCATGTGCAGGTACAGCAAGAGCTGTCTCACCGCTTCGTGTGAGAAGTTGTGATGACTACAGCAATGGCGTCAGCCTTACATGTGCTTAGACTAGCCATGTTATTCGCAATTTCAACAGGTTCGTACCATGATCAATGAAGCAATGCTAAGACACGGCAACACTCGACCCTGTCGTAATCTCAAGTCTAGTCTGGATGCTTCTGACGATGATGATATGCAAAACTGTCTTGTCCACACCCAGAAATAAAAACACCAAAATGTCTTTTTCTAGATTTGCTCGTTGAAGCAAAAAGCTGCCTTTTCCACCTCGTCAGGTTTGTCCATCGTCGCCTGCCCAACAGGGCCCATTCTTTGAAGCCATACCTATGAGCACTCCAGAGTCCCGCGAGCCTGTGTGGACGGGGCCTCATCGGCAGAAGGCCGCGAGCAACTATATTCCCCGAAGGCCCGTGCTCGCAGCACCTGTGCGCTGAGGCTGGCAGCTGCACGGCTTCTTTCTTCCCCAAGCTCAAAATAAAACCGAACAGCCCCAATAGCCCAACAACAGGGCAATTCGCAGTCCACCAAGCGCTTGCGTCAAGCAAGGTGTTCGTCCCAGGTATGCGGTCAGCGCCAGCCAAACATCAACTTATGAGCTTGCGGTCTGCACCTCCATGTCAATCGTCTGTCCGGCCCTCGGCTAATCTTTGCTAAGCAACTCCAGCTTCTGATGTTTGAAGTCACCTCGTAATCTGCGCCAAGGCCCGCGCTGACACCTGCTCAAAACCTGAGGCAATCGGTTGGCACCGGTTGGCACCGGTCTTGCAGAGAAAACACCAATACTTCAGGCTCAACTCTTTTGACCTCTGACACAGGCAGGGCTGTTTCTAAGACTGAGCCACTCCTTCTGCAAGAGGACTCGAATTCAAAAGAAACACATCATGAAACGTGACCTTCACGCTCCACAGGCCGGAGCGCTTGGCTATGAACAAAACAAAGCAGCGGATACATGTTGGTGCACTGCGACCTATGCGACCTTTTCCAAAATTCGACAACTTTGCTATGTGGCCGTCGCTGTTGCATGCCAAACATGACATCCGGTGGTCTACCGTGGCCAAACAATGTTGGCCTTCTTGCGAGTTGCTGCGGAAACAGCATCACTTGGAGCAGGAGCTGAAGGGAGAGCAGTTTGTCACTTCTTTCTGGCTCCATCTCAAGGTTTTCGCAAGGTCTAGAGTCTAGCTTCCAGGGCACATTCTGTGACATCAAAGGTCAGTGCCTTTCGGCAGCACATCCTTAGTGAAAGCTTGATTAAAGGAATGCGAAACTTGCACTTCGTGCAGAGACGATGCATCCAAGTACAGTACTCCACTGCAGGAACACGGACTAGTTCATTGCTTGGCACACCACAAAAACTTACTGTCTCCTTCAACGTTGAATGCTTCACTCCGTCAATCCGTTAAATTTTGCAGGAACCTAGGCCAAGACTTTGAAGCCCCGCCACCTCTTTGGCGACTTTTTGGTAGCAAACGGCATTTCACAGCGAGGTCTGCAGAGTCAAGTTTTCTCCCCACAAACAGACACCGAGAGTTCCATCTGCTTGCCTGCGTGACCTCGTTTCGGACTTTTTCTTTTCCCCTCTGGAGCTTTCTTCACGCTCTGCAGGATGCCTACCAAGGGTGCTTCCACCCAAGAGCGGCACAATACTTTGCGTTGTTGCGCCTGTGGGTCTGCGTATACCAACTTGCTTCGCAAGCTTGGTGAGGCAAAGCTTCAGCTTCCTTACCCTATTTGTTGGTGCCAGCATCCTGGGGCAACAGGGAAAAGCTTGCTTCGTCTATCAGCGAAGCTCCAAATGAGACTTTATCACCTTTGGCCTTTGCCCCATGATGCTGGCTTGGTGGGATTGTGTCCTTTGATTTTGGAATCGGCTCTTCGTGACGATGACTCCGAGCTCCACCGACCGCGTCTTGTTCAGGAACTTCTGATCCATCTGCAGGTGGGAAGGGGGGCCCAGCCTCAAGCAGGTGCGTGATAGGAGTCTCCCAGATTCCAGCCCTCGGCCTGCATCACACGCTCACACGCTACTACGTAGGCCTTGCCCGGGCTGCTGGGGGGCTGCCAGCGGCCGATGGGGATTGTAAGAGCCGTGCAGAAAAAGGAAGCCTAGACTAGTCAAGTCCTTTTCAACCTTCTGGCAAGGCCCTTAGCAGCCCTTGGCCGGCCCCCTGGCAACCCTGGCAAGGAAGAAGCGCGCTTATAATGTTGCAGAAAATGGAGGCCCGGATTAATCTTCTTCACCCTTCTGGCAAGGCCGTTGGTTCCAGGCCGCTGGCTGGCCCCCTGTAGTTGAGCCGCGCAGCTTGAAATGAAGCTTACAAGAGCTGTGCGAGGGTTGATGAGGAGTGGGAATTTCAGGCGAGCGCCAGTCAGGGAGTACAACAACACTTCGGGCTCTGGTCGTGGGATGCGCCGTTGCGACTTATGCCGCCCTGCCCCCCCAACACCCCTTGGGTGTGCGTCGTGGATGTGTGTGCGTCAACCCCAAGCCCTAAAACCCACAAATCCTTACACTCCTAAAACCTCAACCCAGCAATCTCAACTCGTCATCCGTTTCGTGCTTGCCAGCATCCATCCAGCTTGTGCTCTCAATCATCCAGAATCAACAGTTCATCGCTCCTCAAACGACCCCAAGGCCCTGAGCTGCTACCGCCGCTGTGCTTCCGCGGGCTCTTCCGCGGACGTTTTCGTCTAAGGTGCTTCCGCGGCGCTTACGCGAAAGGGATTTCTCGTCTTCGGCGGCTTCAGCGTTATCCGTCCAAAATTGGAAAAGAGCTTCCGCAAGCGAAGTGCTTCCGCGAACTTGCGCGCGCAGTGGGAACCACTTTTCGGAAGTTGTCGCCGGCCGATTTGCGACGTTATTTCCGTTATAATGTTCCTCTAGTGCCTATTTTTAACTGCTCATCTGGAGCCGGGGTAAACATCCCCTTGCCGCAGAATTCCACAGAACTGCCACCCAAGTCTGGTGCTCCAAATGCAAGCTCAATGAAAGGCTAGAAAATTTGAGGGTGCCCTACAAAGTCAAGAACATTTGAAACAAGGCGAGGTTCCAGAACTTCCTGAAAGCTGTGTATGAACCTCGGCAAGCGTCGAGGTTAGCCTCTGTGCCCACTCCAGGACAGACCACATGGATGCATGGGAAAAAATGTTTTGCCAGCCAAGAACCAGTCAGCTCCGTTTTTCACTTTTTCTCGTACTTGGACACCACCTTAGCAAGCAACCTGATGCTTCATCTGCGCAAGACCGTGCAACAAAGAATCAAGTGACGCATGTGGGGCGTAGAGCCATAGAACATGAATTTCACCGTGTACGCTCCAATGCGCAAAGGTGCCATAGCCAATGAAAGCACTGGCAGGGCCATTGGATCGAGCATCGAGGTCTGTTGCCCCGTCTCCAAACATGATCATCGTCTTGTAGCCTTTCTTTCGCTTCCTCAGCAGCAACTGACGGATATCACTCAAAAGTGGAGTGGCTATTGTATACCTCAGGAGTGGACGCCCTGACTGGCGACAACAGACTGTTTGAACCCACCAGACTAGCAACATGTGGGGTTCTGCGGATTGCTCACGGGATAGTCAGACTATTTGAAGGGAAGGGCTGAATGCAACAGGTGTCATCATCTTCAAGACCTTCGGCTTACCGCCAGATGCAGAAGTAGGAGCAGATCGGTCAAATCCAGCATACTTGCCCTGCTCATCGAATAAAATCTCATTCCTTCTGCCAGGCTAGTAATCACCAGTCATGTAATGAGACACGTTGCAGAAGGCCGCGGTGAACCTTACACGATGCCCACGAGGGCGCATCACGAACGTCAAAGAAGGCATCCAAGCCGCGCGTAGATCATCTTTTGGGGAATATGCAACTCCAGCCTAGTGAAGCAAAACGCATTTGGCAAGTAGAAATCAGACACGGCAGTTCGATGCTACGACTGCAGGACCCTGGTGACGGTTGTCCCTTTAACCAATGCGAAGGAGCGCAATTGGCTTGATCATGTTCTGGAAGCCTCCAGATACCAGGTAAACCTGAGCCGGGGAACATATCTGCGTGCAAATGCCTGAAGCAGCGAGATGGCTTTATGCTAGTTTGGGCACATCGGTCCCCTGCTTGTGCAGCATTTTGACGACGTCCTGCACACCTGGCGACCACTTCGGGGCACCTCCATGGCACAGGTGCGGAGTGCGATCGAAACGCACTCCGTTCAACTTGAATTCCATGCGCCCAACTGCAAATCTACATGAATCAATGACTTGAAGAGGTTTTGCAGCTGAGCCCACATGCATAATCCCGCGGCGCCGATACAACCAAACACTCGCCAAAGATTTGCCACTCTTGTTGGACTGCGGCCTTCTGTTTTCACACACTCCTCCAACTTGTCCCGAGTCATGCCATGGTCTGCCATCAGCTGCAAGCGCTCCGCCATGGCATCCTGTCACGCCAGATGGAAAACTCGTGACCAGCATTTTTGAAATGTGATGTAGTTTCTGCTCCTGCAAAGCCTCAAACCTTGCCTGGAACTTCACGTGCCCATTCATGGCTTTGTGGGTGAGCTCCGAAATCTCTTTCATGATGCCGAAGCACTTCCCAATTAAGTCAATGCCTTCTGTTGTGACGACGGTACCTCAGGCTTTTCGCTAAGACGACCTGGCTTCGACAAATTCAATACTCGACACTCCATCCCATCCTGAGTCATGCCTCCTTTTTTGGATCAAGCAGCTATCTACATCGAAGAACACAGCATCCGCTTCTCGCAGCAGGCGCTTCGCCCGTTCCACTGGGTCTTCGCTGCTGGGCTTGCTAAACGCTGGCGAAAGAGGCGAGCCCTCCAGAGCATGATGTATTTGCTCAGGGACGCAACAAAAGGCTGCCTGAAATCATTGACCTCCTGGCAAGTATGCAACAAATAACACGGCTTCTAGTAGAACGCCTCAGGAGCACAGACGAGCCAGAGCATGGCCATGGGCGAAACCAGCCAGAGCCAGGCACAACTCCGACTGCTCCGTCGCAGCATGGCTCCTGAGCAAGAAGACAGGCCGGCAACTCATAGCCTCATAGCCCTCCTTTTGAGGGCATGGGCAGTTCACGACGTCGAACTTGTGGCAGGCAAGAGTCTTCCTGGGTGGATGGCTCAAAGCAGCGCAAGTCCTTTCTAAGGTGGAGTTTGAGCCCACAAGGCGACATGAAAAGATCCAAGCCCATTGCATGATGCATGCGCCCTCATACAGCCAAATCCTAGTACGCAGGGCCGGTCGAGCCTCCTTGACATCATCCGTGCAGTGGATGGCCGCAACCTTGCCTCCACTACCTCCAGCAAGCCACAGACGCAGCTCCGCCAACATAATACATCAGCGAGCGCGGAGATGTTTCGACATGTTTCGACTAATCAAACAGCAGCAGGGCCCAAGACAAAAAGCTCGACAAAAAAGTGAGATTTGAAGCAGCAATTCAAACTCTATGTACACTTGAAATCAATATGTCTGAGGCTGCTGGCGGATGGTCAGCAACACCTTGGTAGCAAATACTCGCTTGCGGGCTCCTCAAACAAGATCGGTCATCTAGCGCGCGGTTCCGTGGTGAAATTAGCACAGCTAAACAGAAAAGTAGCTGCCGCTATAGCGAAACATCTTCAGAAAGCGCGCTGCGTAGTGTGCCATCAAGACTTTCCATGAAATAGTGTTGAGCTCCGTACATCTCCGGGCACCAGGTTACCACCTTCGGTGGCACCGCCAAAAACTCAATAACAGGCTTCTCTTGTCGAACACTGAGACAAGAGCCACCATCCGGCCTGCGGTGCATTAGTGCGTGTCGACTTGCTTTTATTGCATTGCTCAGACTTGGTTCCCAAGCCTAGTCTGCACATTGCCAGTGCTGGCCTCTTGCAGCCGAATCAACAAGCAACTTTTGCAAAAAGCCGCAAGCGCACAAACTTGCCAGTTCCTGGAGGCCTCTGTGGCGACCACAGCACCGCTCCGCGGCACCCAGGCCCTGCTTTTTTTGGCTCATCATCCCATATGTTGGAGAACTGAATGCTAGGGTTGTTGCGGAGGACGACCACAAGCACAACCTGAAGAGCTGAGGCTTCAGTAGGTCACAGGATAACACTGGACTCTGCAGTGAAGCAAGTGGGTAGCAAGCCACAGTCAGCACAGCTGCCTGGCCACCTCCACCGACACATCGGCAAAACTACCAACCACTGGCATATTAACGGTGTTCTGGCTATTGTATACTCGTACTTGTGCTCAAAGTAAACTTGGAACACAGATCCAGAAAAGGAGGTGCGTGTGAAAGCGAAAGCGACATCAGGTTTCTGTCGAACTCACCGCATAGAGAAAGATGACGAACAAGCAGGAACTATAAACAGCAATAAGCGCATCAGTTGACCCACCTCTCCAGGAGAGCAGCATCTGCAAACATCTCCAACCTGCAGATGTTACAAACTCATCGTCACCGGCCTAGCTAGCAAAGATACGCACCACAAGAACGATGTCCATCAAGGAACGCGACAGGAACCTCCTAGGCCTGCTACTCAGGAAACTAAACAAACAAATCATCCTCTGCAATGCGGCATGCTCGGCCTGGTTTTTGTCGGCACGAACGGCACAGCCACAGCCTGATGGGCTTCTGAGCTGAGCTCTCTTTTGCTTTTTGCTTTGCTTTGCTTCTTTCTCCCGCAGACCCAGAGCTCTGTCAGCGAGCTGAGCTGAAAAGAATTTATGCAAATGCAACGGCTGTTCGATCTCATTGGACTGATTCAAACTCATCACTGGACAATCGTAGCGTGCCGTTCAGACCCCTCTTGCTATCTCTTGCCCATCATAACCGAGCACCCTGAAGCCCCTTATCCCGTCCTGTTGAAGTTCGTAGACAATCATTGCTAATATCATCCACGAGGAGTTGCACCCTTGCAGCCCCTCTTGCCTTTGCATTCCATGAAGCAACCCAAAAAAAACGTGCAACGGGCTTTGCAGAAATGAGCAGACTCCCCAAAAATTCCCAGGCTGCCCATCCACGCCCGTTGCCCGTCCCCCNNCCCCCCCCCCCCCCAGGTTTCAAACCAAATCCTGCCATGTTGGGTGGGGCCCTTCAACCTGGGCTCCAGTTTGCGGATGGTTTTACTGTATGAGGAAAGGAGGGACAGGTCGGCACTCCTTGCGATGCAGTCCAACTTGCTGCATCTGGATTGAGGAACTAGCCCATTAACCTAGTGACTGACACTTGCAAGTGCAGCAACTGGGCAGCTCCAAGCCCCCGATCACACTGCCCTGTGCAGACTTGAAAAGATTCTCAAAGCCAGGCAAAACAGGAAAGTCAGCTCCAGGCATCTCGGGGCTCCTGATCACGCAATCTGTTCTTGCCCCTGCTGAATTATGAAAGCCAGCAGGGTTGACTACGAAGCATGCTCAGCTGCTGAGATATCACTGCCTTCTTTCGTAGGAAATATATGCACCTGGGTATCAGCAGCATGGCACAAGCAAGTAGGTGACTAATTGGCCTTTCTGCATTCTTCGGGCCCGAGCAGAAAGCAGCACAGGAGCAACAACAGCACCTTGCCAACTTCTACAGCTTCTCATGCAACTATCACGTCTGTCATCAAGCACTTCCATCAATGAACGAATGGTGCAGGGCTACATGGCATGTCAGCAACTCCAGCATCACAACCGGCGTTAATTTCGCCTGTGAAGTTTGGCTTCAGCCCCGTGTTTGTGACTGCCACGGGAAAACTGCAGCTTTGAGAACACAAACCATCACAATTCAACATTGACTTGCACTGGCCCCACAAAGGCAATTGAGAAGATGCCTGCAAACGCTGTGGATGGCAGCACTAGAAACGAGTTACTGAATGGGGAGAAACTGAGCCCACGACCAGAAGGATCAGCTGCAAAATGGTCCACCATGCGAAGTCCACCGGCTCCTGCCCACGCAATGTCTACTTGCGAGCCTTGTGTGCCCCGACATGTAAATCAGCCGACATATTTGCAGTCCGAAGTCCTTGGGCTTGGGCTCTTCTGTGACGTACACCTGCAAGTGAGTAGTGCCAATCAGCTTACACAGATTAGCAGGCATTGAGTTGCTCCAGTTGATGAACAAAACTGAGGCCACAGCGTCATACAAAGCGTCTTCAATCTGATGGGAGGCAGTTGCTGTGCAAGTTCTGTGGGCTGTCGATTAATTGCTAATTGCCAAGGGGTCTCTTTGACACAGAGCTCGAGCTCTGCAGGCCAGCAAGCAAGGCTCCGGGACTTGTAGCGTGGTCACACAACAAACCAGTCTGGGGTATGTGCCAGTGTCGACACGACGCAGTCAGTGTAGCGTTCACACCGGTCCAAGGCCTTGCTATGATGCCACAGGCTGGCTAGGTGAAATGTTTTGACTGCACCTTTCAAGCAGCTGCACAGAATCCTTTCAAGAGTTTCCCCGACCGCCATCTTTAGGCTTCAACGCCACATCTCTGGTAGCAGGCAGGCATTTTGCTCAGCATCCGGCCTCCGAGTACACGAAGCACTGACAGGACCTAGCAGCACTCGTTTTGCTGGTGCTCTCCCATCCTAATTGTGGTCTAGATGAAGACAGTGCCTCCATTGCACAAGTGCTGCAAACCCCTTTTTGGCTTTGATCTACTCATTTCCAAAGAGACGCTGTATCCAGCCTGTTGCAATGAAACACACATGTATTATTCTTCACTTGCAACTGCACTTCCAAAGATTCCATGGTCCATGCCCGGAGCTGATTCAAGTAAGAAGCATTACGGCTACCATGAGTGTTGTTGGTGACGCTCTAATGTTCACTTCACGTTAAGTACTGCTCCCAGCTTTTGTCAAAATCCCACCGCCGGAACATAATGATAACAACCCCCCCATTTATAACAAAATTTCTTAAAGATGATACTTTTTTCGGGATAACGATTTTACTTAGATGTTAATTAACTGTACATAAGTTTTCAAACTTGCATGTTTTGTATTGTTATTCCGGCTCTGTCCCTGAACGGAGATAGATCAATCGAGCCGGGGGGGTTTATAAAGGCAAAGTGAACAGTTCTGCTTCTGCCTCTTCATACAATGCCTCAGTGCGAAGAAAAAGCTCAGTGCTGCACTTGCTCAGTTCACAGCGTCGTTTGCACGACTTCAAGGTGGTTGCGCCTGCATCCTGACATCGCGAACTTGTTTGGCTGGCCTTGCCGTGAATCTTAAACCACCAACAAAAGGCGAGCACGCCCAAACCAATGTAAGACCTAAGCTATCAGCAACCACGTGAATGGACAAGTTCATTGCTGTTGGTGAAGCCAGCTCTGTTTTGTGTAGTCCTCATCATCTAGCCGTAGGCCAGTCCTGGCATCATTGCCCAGCTGCATCTCAAATGTGTCACTAAATCCACTAGGATCTGCGTCTGGATGAAGACCCGGTTTATGCAAGTTGTTTATTTTGCGGGTTCCAAAAGCCTTCGCCGTATATTCTACTTACGTGGCTTGTTTTGAACTGTGCCGCGCACGGCGATGGCGAAGCCGTTGGCTAACAAAATTGGCCACCAGCCACCAACATAAAAACTAGCATGACAACCCCAATGGTTTGGAAAAATGAAGCTGCTAAGCTAAAGCTTGTGGAATTGAGAAGATCACGTCTGAGAGAGCACCGAAACAAAAAAATGTCCCCCTTCTGTGGCATCTGATTTTTGGTGACTGCCCAAGCCCCGAGCCCACAGGCACACTAAAAAATTGAGCCCTCAATCTCTTGATCTAATTTTGGGATTCTGGAGCTTTGAATGTTGAAGATTTGCGTTCCTGGGCCACATGTTGAACAAATCTGCCATGGGGAGAATATTGTGTTGTGCTACGCACAAGTGCCACGCCTGCTAGTATCCCGCAGCCACCCACATGCATTTTACGCAGGGGTCGGAGGGGTAAATTTGCTCGTCGGAAAGCTAAAACGTGGGTTTTGCCTGCTTGGTCAAGAATCCAAATCTTTAGGGTCACCAACTTGAGTTATTGCGGGTTGTTAGTGAAGAGAAGGGCCTGAGTAGGGCCTGAGTAGGGCGTTCATGTCACAGAAAAAGAAAGATAGAGAAGCGCTGGCTTCTCCGGATCGGATCTTGAACTTGAAACGTTTAGCCCTCTGACTAGCCCGTTACGGCAGACAGTGTTCAGACGGAAAGCAAAACAGAAGCAGGCACGCACATCGCCGCACATCCTTTGTTTTGCTCTATGCGATATGTCCCGTGGCAGAAAAAGGGCAGGGACAGGTTTGTGTCCCTGACAGGTCAGCGCCAGGCGGGTATTAACAGGAACGTGCAAGTGCTAACTACAGGCAGAGTACCGGCTGGCTGCATCCACAGCCAAATGCCACCTCAAGAATCGTACAGTGGATTGACCCGCAGGGAGACAGATGCAGTCAAGACGCCACCCAAGACAGTGCACCAAACAGAGAGCGAATGTAGGATTGCTAGTTTCTTTGCTAGGCAGGCTTGGTGATGGCAACAGAACGTGAATAGCAAAGCAGGCGCAGAGCGGCCAGCAGTCAAGGCCTCTCGTCGACGCTGTTGCTCCAGCCCAGCAATGCAAAGGTTGACCGGTAGAGAGTCTGTGCCTCAGCTATAATCTAACTCAACGCAAAGCCGGTAATGACCCGTGACTGAAACTCCAACAGTAGTAAAGTGTAAGTTGGAAGTCGGGTTACAAGAGACCAAGACTTTCAGAGGAACTGCAGACCATGCCCGTGCAAGGGATTCACCCCCCACTTGTTCTTCTGGCTCAGCCCCAGCGAAAAGGACACTCCATCGCAACAATCTGCTCCAATCCAGGCGGATAGATTTGAATGACAGGCAGGGACGCAAGAGCAGACCAGGGCGGTGAGCGGGCATGCTCAGCTAGGAAACCTAGCTGCAGAGGATCAGAGTCCCGACTGAGCTTGTCGGCCAGGTCATTGAGAATGCCAGGAATGTGATTGGTATGAGCAGAAACTCGACAATCCTCCTGGAAGTGCAGAAAACAGCGCAACAAATGGCAGAGACCTCTGGCAGTGGATACGCCCTTCCAGGAGCAGACGCAGCAACAGCATTGTCACAGGACAGCCAGACCAACGTGATCTGAGCCAGCAGCTCCCAGCAGAGTCGGAGAAAACCAAATGACCAGCGCAGTCAAGTCAGACCGAGAAAACTTGTGCTGGAAGAAACAAGTGTGACCGCCAGGAAAGCGGACAAAACCGCCCAGACCAGCAGAGGCAGAGTCAGCACAAGCATCGGCGCAGGCCTCACACTGTAAAACAGGGCTACTGCAGCGTGCAAGGGACGGGGCTTCCAGCAAGTCCAGCCAGAGACGAATGACTTCCTGCGAAGCCTGAGAGACAGGAGGATCATGCCTGCTTTGGTCCACACACGGCGAGATGCGATGGGCTGAGCAGGCAGATCAGCCAGTGTGTGGACAGAGGAGCTGGCCACGGCCATGATCTGCGAGCCGACAAGCAGAGAAGGGATGCAAGGTCACACAGAATGACCAACTCCTGGTCCAGATTAGAGCGACACAAGTGCCACTGCTCCGGGGTCAGGGCAAAATGGACAGGGATGGCGAGGACTCGTCCGCATACAGAGGTGTAAGGCTCGGGCGGAAAGCCCTCACAAGTGCTAACAGCCAGTTAAGCTTGCCCATAAACTTTTCCAGCGTGACAAGAGGGCGGGTTTTAAGGCGGCGGACGGACTTCAGCAAGGCAATGAGGCGGGCCTTCTTGCCGTCCTCCATATCAGCAGTGAAGGAGTCCAGGCAGATAACCCATCCAATCCAAACTGGAGTGGATGAAAGAGAAGCTGTGCGCCAGCTCATGGGCACTCTGAGGATGCATAGGAGGATGACGAGGAGGGTCGCAAGGACAGGGCTGGCACACGCAGACAAAGGCAGATGAGGTCCTCGACATAGATCAGCAGAGAGTGACCAACGTACAAGAGCGATGTCCCAGCCGAGTCAGGACACCAGCCAGACGGGACCAATAGTACCCTGAGGCACGGGCGCCAAAGTTCAGAGTCAGGCACTGGTACGGATAAGTATCCGTCTGCGCGCTTTGGAAACATCCAACACACGCGCACGCAAACGTTCCTGAGCAGTGTCAGATGGAAGACACACGCGGAGGTGGTTCAGGATAGGGTTGGCCGAGCGGTTAGGCAGGCGAGTGTGGGCCGTGACACCAGTGACAGAACTATCGACCACCAAGCGTAGCGCGAACACAACGCCCAGCTTGCCAACAGCAGACTTGGTGTATTGGCTCGCCAGGGCGGGCAGGTTGCCAGGGACAGGGCGAACGCAGCCTTCAAGCAACCTCAGAAGCCAGAAGGTCATCAGCTACCTCAGCATGGTCAAAGGCAGATTTCTAAGCAGAAGTGCAGCGCTGTAAGGGTTCTGTGGGGTCAGACCAGGGAGGTGCCCCACCCAGAGTAGGACACGGTGTCAAAGGTTCGTCAACACCGAGTGGAACGCCCCCAGGCAACGAGTCCAGGAAGCTGCGGTCAGGGTTCCAAAAGGCATCGCGGGCGCAGGAGTCGAAAGGGTTGGTTAGGGGGTACACCGGTCTTCCCGTTCAGATCTGACTGCAACGGGACGAGCACACGCAAGTCAGAAAGGAACGGGGCCAGATCCTCAACAGTGCGTTAGCCCTGCTAACTAGCCCACCACCAACCTCAGGATCTCCTCCCAAGGTTTCCCGGTGGAAACTTGTTTTGCTAGCGTAGGCTAGCTAGGAAAGAACTTCAAGCAACGTTCACTTGCGTTAGCACTTTACTTGCTACCACAACGGCAAAGCCCTAGCTAAAAACGCTCCGTTCTTTTTAGCTTGGCGGCAAAAGTCCGCTCACTGTAACTACGGAGTGAAGCCTCTAGCGACCCGCTAGCCATCAACTCCTTGTAGCCCGAGAGAAGTCTCTAGCTTTCAGCTAGCCATCTCCCACGCGTAGCCACAGAGGGCTACCAGGGCTTTAGCTTACGGAGCTTCTCGGACTTTCTGACCTTCAGAGGTCCAGCTTTGCCCTGTCGCTTGAAACGTAGCAGCTCCTGGTAAAAACCGTTGGCGTGTTCTAGGAGTTTATCCAGCACTCGCCACTGGATATCTCTCCCTTTCAGGGGAATCCGAAAATCGGGACTAAATTCTTTAAAGTTCTCGTTCGTGAGGTCATCTGCTAGCTGGTTAGCATCCCTCCTGATCCACGTCAGGCCTAGCTCGCAGGACTTGAACGCCAGCTCTTCGGCTAGCTCCAGAAGAATTAGCGTTGACGGAAATTTGGTAGTCATCGCTTTCTTAAAAAGGGCCTCGTTGGACTGATTGTCCGTGTAGCCTCTGATAGCTAGCTTTGAAACTTGTCGGTCCTTAGAATCTGGGGCCCAAAGTTTCACGCCTATCAAAGTCGCTAGCAACTCTAGCGAGGCGATGACTTTGTTTGGGCTCTCCTTGGAAAAGGCCCAAGGTGCCCAATCTCTCGTGACCTCCAGAGAGAACCACGGACCGTGGCACCCACACACTATCTCGCGGAAACCTCGGCCGTTTTTGGCCTTAGCATCCATGAAAAAGACTATATCTTCGTCTCCCGGAGGTGGTCTACAAGGCCTCTGGAGACGATCCCCTGTCTCTAGCCGGTCCGCCAGCCAGCAAAAGAGGACCTTGATCATTGCCGGAATCTTCATTAGTCCAGCCTTGCCCTGGATAGCTGCCGACCAACCATATAAAGGGCCCAGGGACGGTCTTTCCCAATCCAAGGAAATAGCAGCGAAACCTAGCCGTCCCAAGCTTTGGGCCATTTCTCTAGCCGTGACCTGGCCCTCTCTAACTTTCTCCCTAGCCAGTTCACTAGCCAGGAAGCTCGCTTGTACGTGAGGCCTAGCTTGTAGCTGGAGTACTCCGTCTCCATCCCTAGCCTCCACCTTAAAGCCCCCTCTAGTCTTGGCCCATTTGAAGGGGTAGAGGACGACGCCTCCTATCCTCCCTCGAGATGTCGTAGCTAGGGACTCCAAGTCGTCCGCGTAGAGGAGGAGGTCCAGAGGTAGCTTCTCTAGCAGGTGGTGGGTGGCCGCCGCTATCCTCGTCCACCAGTAGCTAGCACAGTTGACCCCGAAGGTGCCCACCTTGTTGACGTAGACGATATCGCTAGCTTCGTCTATCTGGCAGCCCAAGAAGCCATGTTCTCTCTCGCAATGCTTGAAGCGCCTGCGACCTTTTGAGATGTCGCCCACCACAGAAAAGGCGACCTCCCCTCGCTCCATCATCTCTAGCATCTAGCAGTAGCTGTTTCTTTTCTCTAGCTCCAGGGGCTCGCAGCTTGGCACGGCAACGTATACGGCGGTTAACTCTCACCCCATGAGTAGCATCATGGATTAGCCTTTTCTTTCCAATCTCCTCATCTTCTACGATGACAGCCAGCGCTGCTATAGCCGAGTTTTCGCCAGAGCGTTGGCGGAAGCTTTCCATGGACATCTTCTCCATGAGTCCCTCCGCTATCTCCTCTTCAAACTTTTCTGCAGCAAAATCGCTGTTCGTACCCATGCTAGGCTGGGCTCCCACGGGTCGCTATCTAGCGGCCATTTTTCTTGCTCCTCAAAAACGTGGGGGGTTCTCGGTAGCGGTTCCAAGATGCCCACAGGGAGCCCCTTCTCGGCTCTCAGGAGGAAGTCTCTCTCTGGATCCTCTGCAGCTTGTAGCAAGGCCCTAATCAATCTCAATCGCAAAGGTTGCCAGAGCCCTTCTCTAGCAATCCTTCGACCCCCAAATCCTGGGCCTCGATCCAGTCGCTCCAGATCTTGAGGACGGCCTCTTGTAGCTCGCTGTTCTTGACTAAGGTGCAGCCCTCCTCCCCTCCTGTAGCCACGCGGAAGGCTTCTTTCTCTAGCATCGCAGGGCCCCCCACGAAGTCCGAGACAGTCTTGAAGAGGGACTGTCTTAGCCAGTTCCAGTTTCTGCCTTCTGCAAGCTCTCATCTATCATGGGGCCAACGGCCAGGCGAACAGAGCCCCCCTCCGTCGTGAAAAGGTTTATCTCCTCCAACTAGCTTGCAGATTCTTGGAGGTCCGGATCCTCCTAGAAGTCGCCCCCCCTCTGCAGGGCATGTAGGGAAGGCGGCCTCTTCCTCTGTAGCTAGTTGAGCTCCGATAGCAGGTATCTTTTGCACTTCGCCAGACCCCTTCAAAGCTGACGTAGCAGAAGAAGCGCATGTAGCTAGCAACATAGCTGCAATCCACTGGCACATCTTCGCTGGCCACTTTTTTGCGCCCGAGGTCTTGAAAGGCCCCGTGCTCTGTCTAGCTCTTATCGATCCCATCCCTTTAGCCATAGGTAGGGGGCCCGTATAAAAAACTTTTTATCATCAAAGCAGGGGACCCCTATGTGGCAAAAGGGAGGGAGACCGAGGGAAGTCTTAACTAGCAACCGTGTAGGCTTGGGGTAGCTAGCGCCTGAGTTCCCTTGATGAAAGGAGAAAGTTTTGAATCCTTTGTAGCCCAGGATCTTCGCTAGCTGCCGCCACTGCCACATGGAGGCTGGCCTTTTGCCCAGCGTGGGGTCCGTAGCTCATAGCGCCCAAGTCTTCAGGTTGCTCCAGCAGGGCGAAGGAGATGTCTATCTCCGCAGCTAGCTCTAGCACTTCCCAGGTGAAATCTGCGAAGATGTTGCCCAGGATACATTTGTGCCTCTCAGCACCCGTGAGGGTAGCAAAGCCTCGCGGGTTTTCATAGCTCCTGACCGGACGCGGCCCTTTGAAGTTAGCCCAGGGGGCTCTAGAGAAAGTTGAATATGGAGGTGATAGCAATATAGTGTCATACGCTCCAGCTCGGATAGCTTGCAATAGCTTTTCCCTCTCTTTAGTTTTTGAGAGATCGATTCTCGGCTTTCTCTGTCTATCGATGCAGTCAATGTGGATGTCGATGCCCTGCTCATAGCCTAGCTTGGTGAGGCAGTCCCTCATATCCCATTTGCGGGGCTGACCCGCGAAGAGATACAGGAACACGTATCTTGCTTTTGCTGGGACTAGCTGTAGCTGGAGTAGCAGAAGCATCCATGGCCGCCGGAGCGGGAGTAGCGGGTGTAGCAGAACTAGCCACGACCGCCGGAGCGGCGTTCTCTCTCTTAGCTGACTTCTCTGACGGTCGCGATATCGGCGTATCTTGTCAGGCAGCACCCTCGCCTTGGGTGTCTTTAGCTCCAGCCTTGCACTGCTAGGCTGGGTGTTTAGCAAAGCATAGCTGGCAAACGCGCATGAAGTGGCACTTATCTTTCTTCTTGCATCCAGCTTTGCTGTTGTAGCGAAAGCAAATTGGTTTGTCATCAGGGGTCCTGGAGGATCCCTTAGCTGTAGCTGTAGCCTTGCCCTTGCCGGAACCCTTGTTGCCTTTTGCGCCGCGGCCGCCTTTACCATGACCACGGCCTCTACTAGCGTTGTCCCAG
Source organism: Symbiodinium pilosum (assembly GCA_905231905.1). Lineage (NCBI taxonomy): Eukaryota > Dinophyceae > Suessiales > Symbiodiniaceae > Symbiodinium > Symbiodinium pilosum. The sequence goes on along the minus strand of CAJNIZ010048192.1, from coordinate 41,312 downwards.
TTTCCTGGGGGCGGCGGCAAGGTGCGCTTAGCATATAGCGCTAGCGGCGTGATGAAGCGCCGCTCCTTCACGCTAGCATCCTTCCAGGCCTTTTTCAGGGCGACCCCTAGCTGTAGCCCCTCCTGGGTAACTAGCTTGCAAGCGTACTTGCGGATAGCATGCTCATAGCTTAGGACCAAAGTCCATGGGGGTATCGTGGCCCCCGCTGATTCTGCTGTACGTAGCCCATAGCAGTAGTCTCCTAGCAAATACTCTTTGTAGGTCTCAAACAGGTCCGCATCCACGTCTCTGACCTCATGTCGCTGGGTGTGTTTTAGCTTCAGCATTCGAATAGCATTGCACATCACAGTTAGCCTTAGCCGTAGCTGTTCTGGGCCAGATGGCATCGCTACTGCAGAGGATCCCTTCTTGACCGAGATGTGGCCCTTGCTATCCCAGACCGGTAGCAGGACATCTGGGTCCACCTCATCCCGGCTCACTATCTCGCTGAGGGCCTCTGCTCTGAATTCGCCGCCCTCTAGCTCGCTTAGCTTCTTCTCGACGTACTCCTTGGAGGGTACGTGCTTATCTTCGGGCTCGCCAAAGGCCTTACAAAAGGCCTGTCTCATAGACAGATATTCTGACATCGGAATTGGTTTCGTCCAGTCGCGGATTTCATTGTTAGCTTCCGCTTCTGCTTGGGCTTTCATTCTGGTTCTAGCCTGGCCCCAAGCCACGACATAGCTAGCAATTTGTGCACGATTCGCTAGCGAGGTAGCTGGGTCTAGCGCAAAGTTGGTCTTTAGCACCTCTTTGAGATCATCTTCGCTGGCCACAAATGCCGCGAACTTAGCTAGCGTGTTGACGCCCGCTTCGAACAGCTTTCCCTGAGAAGCTGACTTTATCTCACAGGTAGTTAGCAGGAACCTAAGGTCCGAAGACCCTAGCGCCAGCTTTTCCTCCTCCGTGAGAGTCCCCATTGGTACCTAGCCTCTTACGGGCCTAGCACCAGAAAGTCGAACGAAAATCTTTGATGATCGAGCCGGAAGCTAGCAAAAACATGAGTATCAGCAGGGGACTGGATACCCCATCCCAGTGATCCCCCTGAAAGCGCCCTCTCCGTCTCTCACTCTAGCAGGCACTTGCGCGAACAGAATAGCCAAACTAGCCGGAAGGACCTGTACATGTAGCTTTTTCGGACGGTGGAAAACCATAACATGTCGCTACCACGCCCATGCTTATAGCAAGTCTGCGGTGTCGGTAGCAATAATGGTGACGGTCACGCACCCACCTTCCCCCCCGCCCTAGCTCGCGGCCACCTGGCGGGTTCGGTCGCTCCACCCTAGCCCCTTTGTTCGCTAGCCGGTGTCGGGTGCATCTGACAGCTATCTCTAACCAACCCGGAGCTAGCACATGCTGCAAGACTGTCGGCAAGCTCCGCGGCCTCCCTCTTTTTGCTCGCTCTAGCGACTGCACACGGTTAGAGCTATCGGCTAGCTAGCTGCTATCTCCCCGACGTCCCCTTACTTTGTATAGCCCTAAGGGTTCCAAGTTAGAGGGGGAAAAACGTATGGGGGGAATAGCAGTTTAGCTAGCTACTGGCGGGGGTCGTGGTAGACCGCGTCGCGTCATGTACTCATCTAGCGTAGCAGGTCGCCGGTGGTGGTCTCGCTGTCGCCTAACTAGCTTTTTGCAGTTATCACAGCGGTGGGACGTATGATCGTCTATCAGGTACCACATTCGCTGATTGCAGGTGTCGTTGCCGCAATCGGGGCAGCATATCACGCAGCGGAATATCATGTTTCGCGTATCCCACCGGCCCCTGCCAGTGATGCCATCGCGGTGTCGAATGTAGCCAATATCAGGGATAGCTAGCCAGGCCGGGCCTCCCCGTGGGTGACTGGGCGGCCGTTAGCTAGCTTGTGGTTGATAGAACACTCAACCACATTATCTAGGTGCACCCCCAGGGTGCGGCGCATATCTGGCGTCATAGCAACAGCTCCATAGGGCATCCAGTGTGAAGGTGCCCCCATATAGCTCTTGTCGACGCGGTTCGTCCGCGTATCTATCATAGGCACCCAGTCTCTGTCACCTCGCGGCATCGTAGCAGTCAAGGCCACCGTAATGGGCGCGTTGTGGTCTCGATTAGGTAGCCCAGGTGCTCGCGTCGGGTCGATAACGTATTCAGGTAGCTTTCTGTTCGCAGGTAGCGGCGCTTTTGGCGCTGTCACCTTAGCCATATCAGCAGCGTAGATCTGGTACTCAGCGCTCCCTTGCTGGGTCGATGTAGCATAGCGTGCCCTAGCTCGGGCCATTTCAGCATCTCGCTGAGCCATAGCACGCCGCTGGGCGTCTTCATAGCCAGCCTGGATCGCTTCCATGCTGGTTCTCATCTCCCTCTCCTCTCTAGCACGGCGCATCTCCACAAAGCTCGCCTTCGCTGCTTCCATTCGCCTATCCGTCTCTCGCTCAGACTGTCTTAGCTCCTCCGCAGTGGGAGTAGGTGGTCGCGGCGCCTCTGGAGGCGGCGTCTCCTCGACTAGCGGCGGTGGGGCCGCCTTAGCTGGCGCGACCGGAGTCGCGGGGTACACCGGTGTAGCTGTAGCCGAGGAACTAGCTGACGAAGTAGACGTGCCCCTATAACGGTGGGGACTTTTGTATCGGGATAGCTGGTGCCTGCCCAGGAGGAGGCGGTCCTAGCAAATCCCGCAGTGTAGCTGGCTAACAAGCCAGGCCCGGATGGTTATCGGATCCGGGGTATCTGCATCGTAGCGATCGTCCGGTCGCGTATCTGCAGGCATCGTAGCGTATAGTGTAGCACTCGCCGGAGGTAGCGAATCTGCTCTGTTCGCTAGCAAAGTTTCCAGCTGCTCCGGGTTGTCGCCAGCCCCTCGCAGTAGCGTATCCAGTGCAGCCCTGACCTCCTTGGCCGGCAACCGTCTAGCCATAGCGTAGCAAGGACACAAGCGCACAGGCTAAAAGCTTAGGTGCGCAGTGGCAAAATGCTCAAGGGATTGTTTTACGTAGCCCCTCGAGCATAAGGTGCCGGTAACAGTCGCTAGCTTGCATCCAACAATAGCAGTAGCCCTGCCATGTTAAGAATAGGTAGCAGGCTTGGGCTTCATGAGCGCTAGCACTTTAGCAGCTTGCACCGGTCCTGCACTAACTCTCCTAGCAGAATAGCAATAGCCCTGCACCGCTAGTAAGAGGTAGCTTCACTTCACTAGCCCTTTAGCAGAATAGCAGTAGACCTGGACCGCTAGTAATAGGTAGCTCGCGCACAGACAACCCCACGTACCTCGCAGTCGGACCTCCCGCCTTATCCGTCAACCTAGGGGGGCGGGGGGAAACCCTAGGGGGGAAAGGCCGACCCTGAAACATGTAGCGTCTGTCTATCTTCTGGCGCCCTCTCGGAAAAAACTAGCCCCGTTTCTCAAATATGAAAAGTGGTATCGCGGCCCCCCCCCCTCCAGCCCGCTCCCCCTCCCTTTTAGCTTTACCTTCCGCACCCCGGAGGGCTGGTATCCAGCTAAAAGAACGGATGCCGGACTTCAACGCTAGCCTTCTAGCTAGCTTCGCATCACTCCCCATTTAGGATGGATACCGTGAGAGAGGAGATGGATACCCAGAATCAAGCAGAATAGTAGCTAGCCTTTCCAACTTTCCAAGGACTCAGCTGACCTGTGTAGCTTCAAGAATCGCGTCATGTAGCAAGCAAACCAAGCTGTCAAACATGCTGCAAACGTGTCAGGTGTGCCTTTTAACTAGCTTTATCACTGATGCCATCTCTATTCATCAGCTTCCCTGACCCCGGGGCGGGTCCAAAATCTGGATTCGCTAACTTTTTGGGGGGTTCCATCGG
>CAJNIZ010048192.1:8108-37371 GCA_905231905.1 Symbiodinium pilosum | reverse complement strand
TTAGGGTTTAAGATTTAGGGATTTTGGATTTAGGGTTTAGGGTCTAGGGGCTTTGGATTTAGGGTTTAGGGTTTAGGGGTTTTGGATTTAGGGTTTAGGGTCTAGAGGTTTTGGATTTAGGGTTTAGGGTTTATGGGGTTTGGATTTGGGGTTTTGGGTTCTGGATTTAGGGTTTACGGGTTTATGGGTTTTGGATTTAGGGTTGAAGGATTTTGAATTTAGGGCTTAAGGTTTAAGGTCTAGGGGTTTGGGATTTAGGGTTTAGGGTTTACGGCTTTTGGATTTAGAGTTTAGGGTTTAGGGGGTTTGGATTTAAGGTTTGAGGTTTTTGGATTTAGAGTCCAGGGTCTAGGGGTTTTGGATTTGGGTTTAGGGTTGAGGGGTTTTGGATTTGGGGTTGAAGGTTTAGGGGGTTTGGATTTAAGGTTTAGGATTTAGGGGGTTTGGATTTAAGGTTTAGGGGGTTTGGATTTAGGGTCTAGGGTTTAGGGGGTTTTGGATTTAGGGTTTAGGGCTTAGGCTTAGGGGTTTTGGATTTAGGGTTTAGGCACGGTCGTGATGAGCTGAATCTGACATCTGACTGTGTGAAACAGCCCGCCTCATTAAACGCAAGCTTTGCAAAAAACAACTACACATGTACTCTAGCACCCATCCGATCAAGAACGTCTCGAACAAACATTGCAGCCGCCCTCCGGTTTGCGTCCATTGACTGCACAGCCGCTGCCAAAGCGGCCTCTGGGCTCGCACCTCCTCGCCTCCCGGGTTCCGTCCATTCAAAACGTGTTTGGCCCCAAAAATCGGCCTTCGCGTTGTTATGGATCGCCCACAGGTCACGGAATGACACTGCATCTTGGATGCCACTGTGGCCTTTGACCCATTTCACTGAGATGTCGAAACTGGTTTTCGCTGCCAAAATCCTCATTGCCGCCTTCCACAAGTCTTTGTCTTGGTGGTAGCACCAACATGTATCATCATGAGGGTTGGCCAGTAGGCGGTACTGCCACTGCCGAGTTGTCTGTGTGGATTATTGATTGGTCTGAGATTGCGATTGCTGCCACAACTGCAGTGAATTCAGCCCAGTACACAGTCTGACGCCGACCGTAGAGCAATCCTCCCTCGCGCAGTAGGTTGTGAGGCGAGTTTTCAACTGCCTCGGTAACAGCCCACGAACGAAGCCTCGTGCTCGGATGTCTCCACTCGTCTGCCGGTTTCTGGATCTGCTTCACAGGCAAATCATCCAACGCTTGATGGAAATTTTCCGTTGCCTTAAGCTGGGGGATTTAGGGTTTACGTAGGGTTTTGGATTTAGGGTTTAGGGTTTAGGGGGTTTGGATTTAGGGTTTAGGGTTTGGGGGTTTGCTGTAAGTTGCCGTGCAAGCAAATTATGATCAGAAGTCAAGGACTCTTCAAGCGCATGGCTGCATGCGAGGTGCTGGCCTGACTGTAGAGGGCCATCTAAAACAATCACCCACCCCACGCCGCTATTCCTTTTAGGGTTTAGACCTGAGCTCAGTTAGGTCCATCTTGGTCAACAACACAAATTCATTTCATGTGGTGTTTTCATTGTTGAAGGGATCTCGAACCTTCTTGCAGACCTCCTGGAGGATGATCAAAGGTTTTCACCCTAAAAAAGGCCCTTTGTGGCAGTTCTTGGAAGTTTCTGAAAACAACAAAATTCAGAAACTGGGAAGGTCTTTGAAGGAAGCTTTGGCAGGCCATTACAAAAGCTGGAGTTGGGAGGCCTGTTCTGGCCTGGAAGGCCTGGGAAGCCCTGGAAAGGTCTGTGGATGCCCGGAGGCCCTAAGAGAAGGCCCCGAAAGTTCTGGGAGGTTCTGAAGTTCTGGGAAGCTAGGAGGCCCTGCCATTTTCTATTTTTGGGAGTGCTGAAAAATTGTGAGCCGTTGCCCTCCCTCCACGCGGGTATCACTGATCACTTCCCAGGATTGTACACACCAAGTGTACACTGGACATTTCACTGCACTGTGATTGTTTGGCTCAAACGCAAGCAAAATTTGTGGAGTGAGTGATTGCATCAGATCAGCTGAGTTGCATTGTGCTGTGATTGACTGGCAGTTGAGATCAATCTGAGTTGATTGTGAACATATTGAAAGTTTTGAAAATTTCATGGTAGCGGAAATCTGCGCTGAGATTGCAGGGCTACTACCTTGAGTTTCCACTGTCATTGAAAATGGCATCATTTGGTGACCTCAAAGGATTAGGAGGTGAGATCAAGTTGTTCGCGCCACTGGTGTATTCCGGAGAGCCAGAGAAGTGGGATGATTGGTCACGTCAATTGAAGTCTTATGTCTCATTGCACAAACCTTCTGCGCAATTCATGATGGACAGATTGGAAGGAGCCCATGATGTGTGCACTGATCAGCGCATTGAAGATTATGGAGCAGCAAATTGCCCAGGACAACAGCTCTTCAGCAGACAAGTGCACTACTTGTTGGCCCAGATTACTGAAGGCCCAGCAAGACTGGTTGTCAGATTGAATGAAGGAGGCAATGGATTTGAAACCTGGAGAAAATTGCATGACAGATTTTCATTACCTGATCGAGCACGCAGGGTCAGCCTTTTGAGTAGGCTGTTGGATTTTAAGCTCCGAGACGCCACATTCGAAGCGGATTTGACTGAGTTCTGTTCAATGAAAAAAAACAAGCGATGTTTTGCCTATTTTCAAGCAGTATTATCAGAGCAGACACCTTGCGAGTTGGAGATCGCCAGTTGACACTGGCGGTCCTGCACCCATGGATGTTGGTGCATTGATGAAAGGGAAAGGAAGGCATTGGCATTCCAAAGGAGAAGGTAAAATTGGAAAGGAAAAGGCAAAGGAAAACAAAAGGAAAAGGAAAGAAAGGAGATTTGAGCTGGAATTAGAAAGGAAAAGGCAAGAGCAAAGGAAAAGGAGAAGGCAAGGTCAAAGGAAAATCAGGCGATGGTACAGGTTGTTTCATTTGTGGTTCACATTCACATTGGAGCAAGAATTGCCCACAAGCAAGACAGTTCAGCAATGTAGAAGAGACATTAGCTGCGGCAACATCAAGTAGGGATTACCCAGCAGAAGATTGGAACTGGGATTGGAATGAGTCATGGTATGAAGGCCAAGATAATTGGAGTGATTGGAATGATTTGCAGGCGCCGTCTTCGATGATGATTGGTTGTACTGGGATGATTTCTGGTATGATTGGTCTGAGTACTCAGGTGTTTGGTCAAATGAAGATTGGAACTGGCCATCACATTCAGCCTCATCAACTGATCCATCTAGATTGCCAAGTAGTGTTCAGATTGCTGAGGTTCAGGAAACCAAACCAACTGCAACTACAGCGGCAGTGACCACTGAGGTCATTGATCGGAGCGGTGATTATTCGCCCTCATCCACATCGCCGAACCCGCTCATTGACTGAGGTCATTATTGGAGAGGCATTGGAACCCAAAGGACCGCACGTCCAGGATTGATGGGCAGATTGTTTGTAGGAGCATTGATGCTTGTCGGTACATTGTCCTCTAGTGTTCCTCATTGCCCTCAGCCAGGAAATTTTGTTGCTGGTATTGGTGAAGGTCTAGACAACATTGACATTGATAGACTGTCTGAGTTTCACGCCCAAAGAAGTGGCACTGTTGACAAGACTTGGATATTGTTTGACAGCGGCGCTTGTGCAAATTGTTGACCTGATTCGTTTGCTGAGGATTACCCATTGCTCCCTGTAGGTGATGATTGTTCTGCTTTGAGGAGCATTTCAGGCAAGACATTGGACATCCTTGGCAAGAGAGTGATTGAGCTAGATTGTAATGGTCATTCGTTTTGTGTTCAGTTCTATGTTTGCAACAACATTCGCTTCCCGTTGGCTAGTGTTTCAGGATTTCTGGACCATTATGAGCAAGAATTTCATGGCACTGATGACTCCAAGCAATAGGACAGTTCCCATTGTCAGACAAAGCAAATGGGTCTACTTGACACCCACTGTCATTCCTTACGCTAGCTATTCAGGACCCAGGAATGAGCTTGAGATTGGCGCATTGCTGGATGATCTTGACATTAGCTCATTGCAGTCAGATTTGAGAGGAATCACTGATTGCGTTGAACATTCTCAGTATGATCATTTGCCAAAGATTGCACCATTGATTGCAGCTGCACAGAAAGCCATTAAAAGGCCTGACCATGATCAGCAGAAGAAGCACATGGACTATTGGGAAGTCATTGACAATTCCAACACATTGGTTAGACATCATGCTAAATTGAGGCAAACCACGTTTGGAAATTTCAACCTCCTCGGAGGTGAGCTTCCTGTTGGCAAGGAGAGATTGACAGGTAGAAGTCACTGCCATGTCATTCAAAGGTGGCACATCCAAGATTGTCACAGATGAGGATTACAGAACATTGCCAAATCCATGTGAAGGCACAAGGGATTGCACCGGCAAAACAGAATTTGCGATGACGCCATTGGCACCTGATGGCACCTCAGTTGCTGCCCCAAAGGTTGATTCCACATTTACGAGAAGATTGAGACAGAAAACGAAACCGCCCGCGACGCAGCAGATTGCAACGCCAAAGGCCAAATCGGCGGCATTGCAAACGCCAGGCCGATCATCAGCATCATTGCCACACCAGTCATTGTCCCAAAGCCCCACCAAACCATGTCAGGAGCTGTCAAGGGCCGTGGGACCGAGAGCCGAGTGATTGGTGAGGAGACAGAGACCTCTATGTTGAACCGCGTTCGATAGTTCAATCATGCAATGAAGGATGAATTGGCGCGGCTCGTTTAGACTCCTGATCCAATGCATTGGAGAGGACTACTGACTATTGGCTTCAGTTACCAATGTGTTGGATAAGAATGATTCATACAGGAAGGACCAATTTGGTTCACTCAGATGATGAGCCTTCACCTATTGAGTCCACTAATCCCAGTGCATTTGGTGATCCGCTTTTAGCTACTAGGCGTACTTACTTACATCATTGAGTCACATTTTCCTCCTTCCTATGGAACTGAGATTGCTGACTATTGGCGTAATATCATCGACCCTGATGGCATTGAGCAAAGCCTTGACGACGATCCAGGAAGAGACATTCACCAAGTTTGGAGTGGATTTACAGTTTTTGGATTGATTCCTGTTGATCATGAGAAGTCAGTGCAAGAGACCATTGACACAAGTGCCAGGATTGGTAAAGGCCTAAAGGTTCCAGGTGAGCCGATATTGGCTGCGAGGAATCAGCATGAACTTACTCATTTACCTTAAAGAGATTGGTGCGAACATTGTGTCAAAGTTAAGGGTCGACACGGTCCTGCTAATAAGCAATCTGACAGACAACCTGTCATTCAGGTTGATTGTTGATTTCATGCAACAGGCGAGGACCTCCCATTGCGAAAGATTCTTGCGGCTTGTGACGTTCAGACTGGATTGTCCATGGCCGTTGTTGTTTCGCGGGAAAGGTGAAAACGATTACGCCATTGCAAAAGTCAAGAAGTTCATCTATGAGTGTGGTAGGACATTTGGCATACTGCAATATGACCAAGAGAGACCATTGAAGGCCGTTTGTCAATGTGTGTGTTCTAAACTCGGTGGCTTGTCATTGAGAGCTGCTCCTAGGAATCATCCAGAGTCCCATGGTTCCGTAGGACAGTCACAGCGCACATGGTATGGACAATTGCGTGCCATTCTGTACCAAGTTGAGCATAACACAGGATTGAAGATTGACTCCAACCGTGATGCAGCACTTGGAGGGGGTGACGGCCACAGCGTTGGCGGCAAATTTTTCCCCAGCAATGTGAGTCGTTCCTCTCTTCTTTCAGGGAGCCGTGCGTCAAGCAGTTGGAGAGTTGTTCCCGCTGGAGATCTTCGAGGGTTTCCGCTTCGTCACGAAAGAGGAGATCATCAATGGCGAGCGTTTTTCCTACGTCCTCGCAATGGCTGATCTGGCAGTCAAACAAGCGCGAGCTCAGCCTCTCCTCATCCAGGGAAGTAATCTGGAGAAGAGCCTTGAAGATGGCGGTGGCACCGGCGCCATGCACCAAAATGCTCTCCCCCACCCCAAGGCTCAGCTGCAGCACCCCCCACAGGTTGTCAAACTGCTGGTCTCGAACCGCGGCATTCACAAGCTCGAAGTTGAAGAGCGCAGCTCCGGGGAGGATTATCCCGCCTGTGGTCGGCAGTGGTCCTAAGAAAATGCGTCGCCCGGTAGGCGTGGAATACACCAAGGTCGGCCGCGCCAACTGTTCTTTATCTCCTCGGCGCTGGAGCCGGCCTCTTTTTCGGCAACGGCGGCAACCCGACGGCGACGAAGCCGGCCCCAAACTCGGCGATGATGATGACACAAGTTTAGACGTGCCTTGGCCCCTGGCTCAGCGGGGTTGAATGCCTCGGCCCCCTTGACCGTTGTGAGTCGTCTTTTGTCACGGCACTCTCGCGCCGCACGGCGTCCGCCACAGACGCATCCGGAGGTGAGGACCACGGCGCATAAGTGCGCCAAAGAACAATTCTCTCTCCTACATTTGGCTGACTGCCAAGCTGGACAAAGAGCCACGCCATTGCACAAAGTACTGGCCATCACTCGGCCATTAATGCTATCTGGCATTGTCACTGGCAGCATTTTGTCGACGTGCTTAGCACGTTCACGCTGCGAAACTGTTCTGAGCCTCAAAACTGACACCCCATCGGCCCGCCACATCTGCGCACTCCTGAAGCACTTCAGGGGCAACTCATCCCAAGGCTTGTACCCCTGAAGGTCCTGCGCACAGGACAAGATGGTATGCTTGGCCCTGACTGACAAGGTATACTTGGAGGCGGCATACCGACGGGCGGTGCTCTGCCCAGCTTCAGCTTTGTCGGTCCAGTCGCCCAAAGCCAAGAACATATGAGGCTCACATGACAATTTTTTACTAACGCCGGGCGCGCAAGCTATGCGGCACGCGCATTGGCGCCTGCTCTGAGCTGGCTAGGTCTCTACAAATGTTGGAGTATGGGCAATGTGGTCTTACCTCAGCCCGTCCTAGGTTGGTCCATCTATCACGGAAAAAGCGTTGCGTCGTAGTCTCTACCCAGTATGCCTCTTTCCGACCCCGTTTTCTACCTGTTACCCGGATTCTGTCTCTAAATGCTGACGCGAACACCACATTATGTAGCGGATTATGAAGCAAATACCTCCGTAAGCATCTTGTACTGAATCTTGTGTAGCCTATCCGAGGGTTTCTTAGGATAGTTGGCAGTTCTCCATACTACATGATTGCTGACTCTTGAGTAGCACGAAGCCTTACTACCAACTATTCTCCTTAAGAATCTTAGGAAGCAGGCATCTATTCTGTCCATATTCTTGTCCGTCAGGGTAAGAGCATCCAGGCCGCACGTAAGGACTGGGACAAATGTTGCCTGGAAAATTTAGTTTAGTACGACGGGTGAGTTGACTGTTCCAGACCAATCTTAGCTTTTTATACGCGGATTGAGCCAAGGGTGCCCTATGTTTGAAAGGTACCGAGAAAGGTTCCTTCCATGAAATGCGAGACCCCAAGTATTTTACCTGGGTTGTGGTCGGTACTTCCTGTCCATTGATGAAATAAGTGTTTAGGAGTGCTATACCTAGAATCCGTTAAGAGATCTGTTTTGGACCTGTTGAGTTTCATACCATACAAATCCGCTTGGACTTCCAAGGCGTGCAGGATGTTTTGGAGCTGCGTTGTGGTCAAGGCCATTAGCAACGCGTCGTCGGTGCGTGGGCCTGGCTACTGAGCAGGTGTTGGTGGGCGTGCCCTGTGCCAGGAGAGCGGCATCCGTGTAGATGGCATTTAGAAGCGATATGGGCCTATAATTAGCTGGGTCCGTGTCAGCCCCCTTGCCCTTATAGATTGACACTACGACCGCTTCCTTCCATGTTTCAGTGGCCTCCCCGTACTCCCAGATTTGATTGTAATATCCCAGCAGCAGCGTTTTGGTCTGTGGGTCCATCATCAAAAGCAACTCGTTAGAGACTTTATCCGGACCAGGGGCCTTATTCCTTTTAAGTTTACCTAGAGCACCTTCTAGTTCTTCCATAGTAAACTTAACCTCGTCCGCGCGTTGTGGTCTCAAGGGCGCTCTGTCACGGAGCGTAGTGAGAGATTCCGGCGCGGGCGTATTAGGAGCGCATTGCTTTGTTTCCAGGTGTGTTTTGAGAGCTTCGTGCGTTTTGCTCCACGGTATAGGCTTGTCAGCCTCCATCCCGGAAGCCCATTCTCTGTCTACGTACCGTCTTCAGTGCGCCTCTCCTGACGAGTCGCTCATCAGCTGGTCGTGCACCCTCTGACTTTGTCCTTACGCGCCATACGCTTCGCCGTATTTCTTTTAGATTTTGCCGATGGCTGCCGCCGTTAACGCCTCCAGTGTTTCGTCTGTGATCCATGGCCTCGCACTGATTGTCTTGGCTTTGCGGAATGTTTGTTTCGCGGCCTCGCGCATCGCGTCGGTCCACTTTTGCGGGTCTCGCGTTGCCTGCGTTGTGGTCTGTGTGATTTCCGGAAGTGTTGCGTCGGTTCCCTGCTTCTGTTGCGCTGCCTTCCCTCTATCGGCCAGCTTATCATCCGCTCTTTCGTTGCCCTCCGTGCCGGCGTGTCCCTCAACCCAGTGAAAGTGAACCTTGAGCTGCGGCGTGGTAGACAGGGATCGTGCTAAGCCCACAAGTTTTTTTGCGGTGTTTTGCCCTCCATCGTTCCGTGATAACGTTGATGGCCCACAGGCTGTCCGACTTTATGATCACTTTGGTGGCCTCGACGCTGCGCGCGTACAGTAATGCCTCCAGGATTGCGGTAACTTCTCCCGCGTTGTTAGAACCGACGGTAGCCCCATGGTAATCCCTGTGTAGCGTATCCGTTATGACTGGTCCGTGCGCATCCTGCAAACTGCCCTCGATTTTACGAGTCCATCCCCATCCTGCCGGTGTGGTTGACGTAGATTTGCCCCTCGAACCCGACCCACCTGTGTAAAACTCGCAAATTAACCCTGTCCTGTTTGGCGTTGTGGTCACAGGAAGGATGGGGCCTTCCTCTAACAGTTCTTTGAGAATGCTGTTATACTGCTCGTTATCCTGTAACGTGGGTTGCTTGAGGTTAAGGGGAATTGGTCTAGGGGCCTGCCTAGCTACCAACTTGACCTGTACTTCTGTAACTAGCAAGTAGTGGTCTGTCGGAAATCCTGTGTACAGCTTTGATTTGCAGCTTCTGACAGAATTGAGCCATTGCTTTCTTGTAAATGTGTGATCTAGGCTCTGGAAACGAACAGGGTCTACCTGAGGTTTGATCTGGGGCGGAGGCAACATGTCAGGGCACTCTAGATAGCTTCTGATGTTGGCAGCCACTGCGATGGCTGGCTCACCCAAATGATGATGTAGTTTGTCATAGACTTGTTGAAGGATAAGTGGGTCCAAGAGGAACTGTGCCCAATCTTTTGGGGGAGCTGCCTTATCCCTGTAAGTAATTTGATGTAGCATGTTAGGGGTCCTGAAGGAAGCAACTTCTACCAGATCATTGAGCTTCATCCACTGTGTGTATGGCGATCTGTCCGAACTGGCGTTGTGGTCGATTGCCTTTCTACCCTTTCCATAAACAAATTTCCCCAATACCCCTTCATCATTAGGATGCCTACCCTGAAATCTTACATTGAAGTCACCTGTGATGTAGACTGGTTCTGGTTGTGGGATTTTGGAAATATGCTTTTCAATCTGGCCCCACCAAGTCATGACCTGAGTGTGGGGCATATGTACCAATTAGGTGAACATTCCCTTCCTTCTTCTTAAAGGTGATGTGAATGATTCTAGGGGAGATCTGGATAATGTCTACCAGGTATGGTCTGTACTTTGGGGCAATGATAACTCCTACTCCTGCATGTTTGTCCTTGCGATTACCTGACAGCACTACTAGATGGCCTTCAGAAGTGTATGAGTAGTAGGAAGTTGACTTGGTTTCGCTCAGGAACAACACTCCCAAGTTGTGCTCCCTAATCATCTGAATGGAATTCTTTAGTTTCAGGGTGTCAGCAAAACCCGGAACATTTAGAGATCCCATTCTAAACCTACTATCATACTCCAAAGGCATTGTGGTCGGGTAATTTGAAGGGATGCCTTTCTTCTTTCTGTTGTGGTGTTCTTGCCAGTATAGGTTTGAACCATTTAGCCCTAGACTGAGCGGCTTTTTTGGGAGGAAAGGAGGCAGCTGGATGGGACCCCACCCCATTACAGCATTCCTGTATGTAGCGCCTACGCTACTTACGATAGGCCCTTCTAAGGAGCCTCTTCTAAGGGCGCCCCTAGACACTACTGGAGCCTCCACCCGGCGTGCCTCTAGGAGGCGGTGTTCGGCATATGAATTCATTGATTAATTCCTTAATTATTGACTGCCTCTTAGAGGGTCTTTTCTTATAATGAGAATAATTACCATCGCCATGTCTGACTCTAATCCTTCTACCTGTTCTAGATATGGCCTTGGCTGTGTGGGCGGAGCCCAAAATCTGCATTGTGGTCAACTTGGGTGGATCGAAAACATCAAGGTCCCCTTTGGTCTTTGTGGGTCTATGTTGCAACAAACACGATCTAGAGTATTGTGGTACTTGATTTTGAAAGTCTGTACTGACATGAGTGAGTTGGCAAAGGTTGAGCTGTATCAAACCTGCAATACTTCCCTCTAACTCTTGGAGTCTGAGTGTAGTATTGCCATTCTGAATGTGCATGATTGAAAATTACCCCTTTGAAACACAGAATCAACTCCTCCTACTTGGGGAGGGGGGAAGGGGCATGTTATAGAGACCAGCATTGTGAGCACTGCTGCAAAAGGCGTTGTGGTGCAAGTGGCCACTGACTTCATAAAATTCAAATGTGTGGCTGAAGCTTGCACTCAAAAGAAGATTTGGAGCTGCAACAGAACCTAAAATTTCAAAGGGTCTGTGAGCTGCACATCCTTCACCCCACAAAGCTCTACTGGCTCTGCAGTGTGGCCCCTTTATCCTCCCACTCCTGCTCTGTACAGGGAGGCATTTTGGTCTGATTTGGAAAATCAAACTACACAAGCCATGCCCTCAGGATCCCTTTCCAGCTTTGGCCTTTGGTGCAGTCTTGGGCTTGATGGGCGTCTGTGCTGGTGGCGCCATCTCTCCCTGGGAACGCAAGTCGGCTGCAGCGCTTGCTGGTGGCTTTCCCTGGATCGTCGCCAACGAATAATCTCCGATCTTCTCAGAGGTTGCGCCCAATTTATCGGCCATCTCGTCCCAGGAAAAGTAAATTGCATCGACCACACAGAACTGCAAATCAAACGAACACGGCTCATAATAGCTGCTGTGAATAGCAGCCTGCGACCAGCGCCGCTTTCCTTTTCCCAGCTGCATGCCCTTTCCAGAGACTTGGGCATTTGCCTTGCCACCGCTGCCTGCTTGGAGTCCACGAGGTCCAGCTCGTATTGTGGGCTTGTTCCACTGCTCGGTCCACAAAGTCTCCTCCTGGGCGTTTTAGTCGGAGGGCGCAGACATCACAATTCTCTCAAGATCTCTGGTGATCTCAAGCCTGCCCTTGAATCATTGCCCTCCTGGAAGTAGTGGACCCTTGCCCATGCAGTGATGTCTGGGTGGAACTCCTGATCCTGCACCGGGGCCATGACGGTGCGAGTCTTCCATCGTATCACCATTCTTGAGGTGGCGTTGTATTCTGGATGACTGTTCACACAGGCCAAGACCACTCTTAGCGGTGCTTCTAATTTTCTTTGCCATTGAGGAGAGCAGGGTGCCAGCTTGATGTGTTTGTTGTGCACCGGTGTACTCTCGTCCTTGTACAATGGCAGTCCACTACTGCCCCCAATTTTTTCTAGCACTGCCTTCCTCATCTCAAAGCTCTTGAAAGAGAGCATGGTCATGGTGGACCAAAAGTCCCCACCCTGAGGAACTGTGGCGGGTTCATTGGCGAAGGCGTTCAGGAATCTCCCCAGCTCGTGTGCGTTTTGGTCATCCAGGTACTTCCTGAACTTCAAGAAGTCCACCACTGCTGGCACCTGGGAGAGAATCCAAGTGACCATGTAAATTCTATCCTGAGGTGGAGCTCCAGTCGGCCATCCGACAGTGAGCAGCTGCGTTCCGCATGCATGGCGTTGTGCTGTCCTGTTCTCTGAGGCCATCCATGCCAATTCCCTTCTCACATGGAACACTCCCTCATTGACTTGCTTGAGGCCCTGTTCCAACTGGCAAATCAAGGAATAATACTCAGGATGAATGACCTTCTCATGGTAAGCTCTTACCATGTCAAAGACCTGCCCATATTTGTGACAGGCTGATCCAACCATCCAGCAATGGCGTTTTGGTCATTGATGTCCACTCCAAGGGCTCCTGCAGTGACTTCAATTGCAGCATCGGTTTGGAAAGAAAATGGCTGCAACAAATCAGCTTGCTGCTCGCCCTCCGTGTCCACCTCCATGGTCTCTTGCGCCGGCTCTGCAGGCGTTGTGATCCCACTGCCCACTGGTGTGGGCGGTCCTCTCTTTGCAGCGCCTCCCTGCCAGTACAACTGTGGAAAAGCTGCCTGACCCCCTCAAACTGGGTGAGGGCTGTGTGGTCTGGGGAACGACTTGAAGAGGCCTGCTCCGACATTGCTGGAATGCGAGGGAGAGCGTTGTGGTCAGACCACAAAATCAAAACTCATGCAACAGCTTGCAGCCGATACGTCTCTCACATGACAATAGCAGGGCTTAAAGTTGGCCGTAGCGGTGCCACCAGTAGGTCGTGAGGTGCTCGACGCCCTCGACGTCACAATGAAAAGCCTGCTGGCACCCCGGCTCAGTATCTCAGCCTTACCACGCATGCCCGTGGCGTTCGCAGATCATGCCACAACTGCTCTGCGGTGCTTTGGCGAAGTGTCATGGAGCTGACCACGCTAAGCCATCTCGCTTCAGAAACAGTGGACTGGACTGTACTCTGCGATATACGCGTGACCACGAGCGCTCCACATGTACGAAGCGGATGCACACCCAAAAGTGACCAACCACCAACCACGCACCCAACAGCGGCATACGCAGGGGACCCCAGCCTTGCGCGCCGCCATGATCTTGGTCTCAAACTCTACAGCCATGCAAGGGAGAGCTGCCACGGCCTGCTGCTCTTCAGGCACCACTCGCCTGGACTTTGCCGGGGCCACCAGCTCGGAAACTGTCCACTGCGTGCTTGGCGAACCATCGCACTGGCAGCCCGCGCGCAGGGGCAGAAATGCTCTGGTGCGGCTGGCCTGGCATGGTCCTGGCGCATGATGGCTTAAATGAATCTGTCCGCATGGATTGGCAAGATGTTTTCTGGCCATAAAGAGGCCTCCCTTTTCATCAACCACAACGTTCTCACCTTCGAAATGGGCAAGCACCCTGCCAGGCTCCAACAAACCACCACGGAGAGCTCCTCGTCGTAACGGGTGCACAACTAGATCTCTTTCATTCTCTTTCCGCCGAGCTACGAGATGGAGTCTCTCCAGATTCAGACACGGCTTTCCTCGCGCACTCCTTGCCACCTGAACATGCACGGCCCTCGAAGCAGCTGCCAGATCTACGAAAACTCGAAGGCCAAGCACGTGAGCGCGCACCGCTGCCCACTAACAGCCCTGATACTCAGGAGAGCGCTCCACTCCCTTGCAGCCTTTCGCAATCAAACGTTCTTCCAGCGTCGAAGCAGCATTCTGAAGATTGTCCACCTTTCCACTCGACAGATCTCTAATGACAACGATCTCAGTGCTTTCCTCCAGAATCCAAGTCAACACATCTGGAAACACGTCGAAGAGCCCCGCCAACACTGCCATGGATACGAACCCGGCGACCGCAAACCCCAACTACGTGCTATATTTGCATCACTACCGACTGCGAGCCAAACCTACGCATTCCTCCATGTCATGAGCACATGATTAACAACTAACGCTGACACACCGGCGAAGACAAACGCATTTTATTGCGAGGAAACAGTATTGTCCGGCTAGAAAGAGGAAGCCTTTTCCATCCCGGATCTTGCTTCCTGCTACATGTCACAAAGCATTACATGTTGCACCGGAACGCACGCAGTGCCATGCACGCGTCATCCAGAGCTCGCTGTAGATTGCCGAGCGCAAGTCCCAATTGCTGATAAACACCAAGAACACCAGATCCCGGACGGAGGATCTCCGAGATTCAACCTTAAGGCACAATGCGACGAGGATACCGGAGACGACACAGTCGCCTCCATCACGGGTCCATTCCAAGATGTGGGTGCCGGAGGACGCGGCATGCCACGTTCCATCCACGTCATGTCCACTGGCATCGGCAGCGGAGGTCGACTCCAGAGCAAGTTGACCTCAGCCTTCACCAGGGCTTGTCCTCGATGTTCATGGTAATGGCGTCAACCCTCGGCGACATTGTAGCCTTCGCGGACCACCGCAGATGCGCTGTAAAGCCGCAGCTGCTCACAATGCTGGATTTGGGCGCAGGGAGCAAACCGAATGACCGGCACAAAGCTCAGGCTCCCTGCCCACGGTCCACCTGCTGCGAAGCTCCGCTTTTGAACTCCAGAGGTCACTCCCTCTGAGCACTGTCCGTAAGGATTCCTTCCTTGCACAATCAATCAGCAAGGTTGCACCTTGCTAACACCCTACATCACGCAGGTCGGCTCCTTGCAAGATCAGTTGCAGGTCGACTCCTGTTTAGCTAGCTCAAGGAAAAAAAGCTGCTGCCAATTTGGCGCACAGCCCAGCTTGGACCCAAAATGGCAGCAGCATGCACCTTTGGGAATGATGTGCATGCACCTAAGCCGGCCAAACGCAACATGCTAACAAGCATGCAACTGTGCGCCGCAAAAGAAGAGTGACTGCCCTAAAGTGTGCATGGCGTCAAGTGGGTGAAGGATGTGCACGCGCCGTCCATCTCCGCCACAGATGCGGTGGGGGACATGGCCACAGCTTGCACGGCGGCGTGCCAGGCAATGCGTCGCAAGCGATGAGCTGGCAATAAAGTGATTTAATGCATGACGCGCTCTCCCGGCTACCCCTTAAAAACTAAGCAGCCACTCTCTAAACCCTAGAGGTTCAGTGGGTAAGTGGCAGGCAAAAGGAGGACATCTGGCTGCAGAACCAGGATCGGAACCACCTTCTGGGGACTCACTACCTGGCACATCAGCACACTGCTGTCCAACTGCCGCGGCACTGACCGAAAAAGGCCGCTCAAACATTGAGTTCGAAGCAGTACTCCAGCTGCTAGCCTCCCGGACACATGCATCCCTCTTGCGGTTCACTTGTCGGCCTTTTTGGCTGCGCTTGCCGCCTTGGCCTTTGCTCTCCGTGGTGGCTTGCCCGGTTCGTTGGGCTTTGTCGGCTCGTCGTCCTCTTGGCCCTGGTTGCTGCCAGACTGCTGGCGCTCCGGAGACGGCTGTTGATTTAATCGAGGTCGCACAAATAGGCCAAGGAACCCGCTGCCAGTTTGGCAGAGGGTTTTAACCCCTGCTGCTTCTTCAAGAGAGCACTGAAAAGCCAGGCCATGGCGGTTCTTCCGGAATCCACCCCCATTGTTCGCACATGAGGCCCCTCGCTGCCCAGAACTCGAGCTGAGCATTCTGCTGCTTGCGGGCGTCGGCCCAAGCATGCGCCAGGAAATGCGCGAACATGGCCCGTCGGCGGTGTTCTTTTTGTCTTCTTCCACCTTCGACGTGGGACCTTGCGCCCGCGCACGGGGCACAAGGCCTTGACAAAAGAAAGTGCGTGGCTGTGGGAGCCAGAAGTTTGGCAAACAGGGTGCCGTGCTGTGAGACCACGAGAGTGAGTGAGTGTGCAGGGAAAGAAACCATAAGCACCCTAGGAGAAAAGGGGCGTAAACCCTAAGAAATCGGATTCCAGGCAAGTACTGCAAGAGCACTCCCAAGGAGGGATGCAGCATGGCACGAGCAATACTCAAGGAGGTTTCCAGAGATTGATCAGTCGACAGCGGACTGGGCGGTGGAACGATTCGATGCGCGGAGAACATCAACGCGCAAGCTTTCCTATACTATTTGCAGGGGAGCTGTACTGGGACGAAGGAACTACCCAGGGACTAAACCCTATCAAAAGAACCCTAATGGGGTTGGGGTGCGCAAGATATAGATGCGCGACAGGCATCAGCGAGCAAAGTTCCTGTTTTGCAAGGGAACTACACAGAGACTAAACACTATCAAAAGATCCCTAGAGTGGTGGGGTCGGGATAGTGCAAGAATTGGATGCGCAGCGGGCATCGACGAACAAAGGTCCTGTGTTTGCGAAGGAACTACGCAGGGACTAAACCCTATCAAAAGAGCCCTAAAGGGGTTGGAATGTGCAAAATTTTGATGCGCAGCGAGCATTAGTAAACAGCAGCTTCTCCGCTTGGCAAGAAAGCTACACAGGGACTAAACCCTACATAAAAAAAACCTGCATTGAGTTTAGTAATCTAGGTTGAATGCGCATCAAGCATCAAGAGGCAGAAAATGCTCACTGGCTAGGGTTCTTCGCTTGCCAAATAGTTCATATTGCAAAGCATTGCCGTTTCGAGAACAGGCCAAACCTACGCCAGCCCTCCGGGCACTGCGCTCCGCAACACTGTCGTGCGCATCTAAGAGGATCATCGACGGTGGTAGGTATTGCAAGGAAGTGCTGGCCATTGTCATCAGCTGAGCTATTGTGAGCCTCAGCCCATTTCACACGGGTGGCAACTTTGCAGCTTTGACGTGGCCCTGCCACCACTGAGCGATCAATCTCACCCCCGCATTTTTCTTTAAGACACCTGAAGAGCTTAGAAATCGGTGTTTTCTTAAAGAAATTTTCACACGTCAAATCGGCGCCGAAGTCGAAAAGAGCAAGTTTGTGCAACCCTAGCTCTGCACAGGTGCGGTTGTGAAGTACGCGTTTCTCAATTCTAGTCTTGTGCCTCCAGTCACGGGTATTCTCTATCTCCTGCAACTCTTGAGGCGACCAACTTGCAAGATTGGCTAAGGCCTTGTGAGACTTGGTACTGCGTTTCTGGGCATTCTGGGTGGCTGCAAACACCAAATCGGCCATACTTTGCTTACCTATAATTCGTCGCCTGGCAAAAGGAGTCCAAAGGGGTTTGGGGAGATTAGTAAAATCAGGCGAAAAGTTTCGTGTGTGGTTTGCGCGCATTAATTTTGTCTCCATTGCGGCTTTACAAAAAATCTTGCGTACCACGGCTGGCACCATGAGTATTAGACGCTGCAGAAGCCCTCCTGCCTTTCCAAGTCCAAGAGGCGTCAACACACCGACCGTGAATCTGTCCCTTTTCCTGGCATTGTCCACACCACGCAAAACAGCAGATTTGCAGATCTGCCCAACAATTTTTCTGGCCGAACTAAAAAATCTCGCCTGCGTTTCAGCATCCACAGCGTTTATGTCTTCCCCACTCTGGTGGAGATAGACATGCGTTGCTGCCTGAAAATCTAATGCGAGCTCAATAAAACTGATCGTATCATCAGACGCATAGCTGGGCCACTTAAGATTTGTGAGACACCAGACCAGACTGGGAAAGAGATCTAGCGGGTAGATCCATTCGGAGGAGGCTGAAAACCGTCTCCAGTTATCAGGTACATCACCCTTAAAGAAATCGATGACATTTGACGAATCCTGCACATTGTAGTTCCAGGGATATGACGGGAACATAGCATCCCTTTCGGCAAGCAAAGGGTTGCTCTCAACCAGGCTGGGAGCAGCATGACAAGGCGATGGAGACTCAACTGCTGTTGGCTCCACACGGGAATCAAGTTGTTTTTGGCCATATTTTTCTTGGCCGTCTCACGCAGCATCAATATGTGAATCTGCGCACGTGGAAGACACGCTGCAAATTGGATCTGCTGCTTTGATTGCTCAACTACGTTGGCGGGCAAAGCATGCTTTGCAGCACCTGCTGTGGCCAGCAGATCCGCTGCATAATTTCGGCAGTTTTGGCGTTTTTCTAGTTGGGCTTTGCAGTCTGTTTGCTTCACATGTGCTTTGACCTTAGACTCTTGAAATTGGGAAAGGCCCTTTTGCTGGAGTGCTAAAAGGATGGTGTTCCGCAAATCTTCATGGTCACTAGGTTGGAACACAATCCCGTCTAATATATTTTGCAGCGCCTTGGCCAACCAGTGACTGTCTGTCCAAGCGTGCGCGCGTGTTTCGGCATGCTCAATCCAGCGCAGGATTGCCAACAGCTCTGCTCGCTGTGCACTCTGTGGGTTGCTAGTGGGTGGAAATGAAAGATTCTTACAATGATTTTTACCGTAATAAACCCCAAAACTGGCTTTTCTGAAGTAAAGAGGATGCTGCTGATTAGAGCAGGCACCGTCGGTAGCAACGACTAAAAATCCATCAATCAATAGCTCGTCCAGAGAGTCTTGACCACCCTTTTCTGGACAGTTTTCACGCTGTGCTGAAAAAAATAGGGTCACAGTTGAGCGGAAAAGAATCTGCATGGAGAATCACACCACGTGCAAATTCAAGGGGAATGCCACGTCCGTTTTAATTGGCTCACCTCATCCGCAAGAACTACAACTGGGCCACATACTTCGCTACGCAATTGCACCGCACGGTGCCACGCGTCTTCGAAAACACTTTGCAAATCAATCCTGCGTTTCAGACTGCGTCTTGATGATACAAGAGCACGGTAGATACTGGCTCGCTTTGCGTCTAAACGACGTCCAGGCAATAAGAGAGTGAAAGCAGCGGGGCTTCTGTTCCACGTGAAGCCGCGCCACACTGATGTTGCAACAGCACGGCGCAACAGTATCACTTGTGCCTGTGTAAAACTTTGGAGCTCACATCCAAAGTGCACATGTCATACCACCGTTTGCAGCTAATTGAACGCTGGCGCCAAACGAAAGCGGGCAATACCTCAGTCTCTTAATTCGAGCTGCAGCAGCTGCAACACGTTCACTGCGCCGTTTTGTGTCTGCGCGGCCCTTAACTGTAACAGGGGCACCTACCAGCACAAAGGAGTCCTTGTAAAGAAGCTTATCGGCGCCTCTGCAGAGTGTTTGTTCCCTGGATTAGTTGGGCACCTTTAGGTTGATTGGTGAAAGCAACAATTTTATCAAAACTGGTTTGCAGACCTGTGACTTTGTCAAAATGTATATTAACATCCCAGGCCTCTAAAGAGAGTTTATTTGCATTTTCAAGATTAGCCCCCTTGCACGCGAAAGTTGCTGTCGTCAAGGAAACCTCCTGCGCGTAAGCGACAGGATTGACCTGAAAGAGCTTCGATGCCACGTGTCCACACGCTTAGTATGGCTTGGGCAGCAAACAGGCTATGCGAGCATCCCTGGACAAATCCGTTGCCACGGTGAGCCATGCGAGATATTGCTCTGTTGATTTTAAAGCAATTACGGAATTGCAAATAACAACTACGCTCGGCCATTAGAATTTTGGTAGGCATGCCCAGCGCAGCTAGCAACGAATGGCAACATTCGTGACTCAACAAGTCAAAAAAATTTTCGTCTGTCGAATGCAATGCCAATGATATCGTCTGCGCCTGCACTCTGAAGCTGCAGGTATGTGACATTACTTACCTCGTGATTTGGTCGTGCTCCGCGCATAGAACATGGGAGCCATTTGTCACGCCATGTTTGCAACTGGCGATAGCGTATGCCACTATAAACCGTAGTCCAAGGTTCTAAAGTAGAGATCGGTCTAGTTTGCAGTGGGCGCGGGGCTACGACCTTGGCGGGGGCCTCTGTTTCAGGTAGCTTTTGGTCAGTTTTGGGAATACAAGACATTACTGCAGTAGTGTTATTTTTGGGCCATGGGTCACCTTTTTTCCTATCATTGAACCGCTGCAGAACCACCTGAAGCAAGTTTTGTGGTAGGTCCTGCATTTCTGCTCATCGGACATTGCACGCAATGAAGGGCGCAAGTGTCCTTCAACCATGCGTAGGCCACTTTGCCGCCTGCTCGGAAGCTGTCACGCATGCGGTGTCTCCATGCTAAGGCACCTGTTTTGGACTGGCTTTCTAAGTCTTGGGCTTGGTTTTCCAAGAACTCCAAAATATCATCTACAGAATTAGGGTCGGATGAAAAATGGGGATCAAACCAAAGCATACTCCTCAGCGCAGAAAAAGCCGTAATTTTTCTCCACTCTCCACAAGCTAGTGAGGTCTGCTGGGCGGTGTTCTCCCACCACCATCCGGCGCTCCACGTATTTCCTCATCAAAGCTGGGGTTGGCTCCGTGCTGTCCTCGCCAAGTTCCGAAGCTGCAGTGTTGCCAACCGAAGTTGTGAAAGCTGCACGCTGAGTATGGACAAGCTTCACGAAAGCCTCTTGCAGTCATCCCCTCCGCGGCTGCCGACCCAATGGACCCCTCGGTCGCTTGAACCCGTCAGCGCAATTACAGGGTCCTGGGCACGGCAATGCGTTCGAGCAGCTTTGTCTGGATGGCCAGGAGGCGGTGCAGCACCGACGACGACTCCGGATCCAGATCCTCGGGCAGAGCTGCCGCTTCCATCTCGGCAAGCTGGACGTCGTCTGTCCTGCCTGCCCTCCACACTCAACACCAGGACGATGCATCTGAGGGGTCTCCGGCTGATGCCCTCCAGTTCCCCGATCCTGGCACGCTGCTGCGCCATTGTCTCTGCGCCATTCGCGGCGACCTCCTCTTCGGCGTACGCCTGCCCGCCTTCCCAGGGTTGGCCCTCCGAGCCTTCCACGCGCGACTCCGCAACATATTCGGCCAGCGTCGGGTCTCCAAGCTCGTCGGCGACCCAAAGATCGATTGCAGCCAAAACAACCGCCTTCACTGGTCGAACAACAGCTCCTGCAAAGCCGGTGATTAGAATAAGTTCGGGACCGGCCCGGCTGCAAGTTGCACGTCGGAATTTCTGACTCCAGATAGCTCCAGGTCGTTGCCTTGGTGTCTCGCCTTCGATCTCTATCTCCCTGTACAGAATTGCTTCCGCTTCTCCAGCACTCCTGAAGCAACCAGCGCTTCAGACAACCATGAAGCCACCATGTCGCGCTCGTGCTACGAATGCTGCGCAGAGCCAGCTTGGCGCGTCTGCGGGCTCCAACCAGTACGAGAAACCCATGGGCCGACCCTCCGGAGCATCCACCACCATGCCTTGCACATCTTCCGGCCTCAAAGCGCAGGCGGCCATTGTCGGCCGGCCGCGCGGAGATTCGCCTCCGCTTCGCTCCTTGGAGCAAAGGCGTGGCTCACTGATTGCCGTTCGGGGCGGTCGCCCTCGGAGATGTTTGCTCGATACACCTGGTAAGTCTCAGCAGAGAAGCCCTCTGGATAACGCCGGCACCGCAAGCAAATGTATAGCCTGTTGCGCTGGGCCAGCTCAGAAGATGCCACAACCACTGCCT
Organism: Symbiodinium pilosum; assembly: GCA_905231905.1. Classification (NCBI taxonomy): domain Eukaryota; class Dinophyceae; order Suessiales; family Symbiodiniaceae; genus Symbiodinium; species Symbiodinium pilosum. The sequence goes on along the minus strand of CAJNIZ010048192.1, from coordinate 16,072 downwards.
GAGTACCCGCCAGGACCTTAGCTGGGACCCGCAGAGCCACGCACTTCAGAGGGAGCCTGTCCAGGTGAACAGAGGAGGCACCCCGGTCTCGTGAGATACAAATAGTAAGACCCTGCAACCGCATGACAAACTCCTCCAGATCAGAGCCCTCGCTTATTCACGGTGTTGCCTCAAGCGATTCCTTGCAATGCTGCTGCCAGTGGTCGCTGCCTGCCTCACAACAGTCCTGCCCTCAAAGATGAGAACCAACAACCGAAGCAGATATGCAAGTCCCCGTCGAAGGTGGCTTGATAGCAGAAGACCACGGATTACACAGCCGGTGCAGAATCCACAGCAGAAAATGCCCAAAGCACACAGTACAAGGAATGGCACAGATGGACAAGGGGCTGACTGCTACTCCAGAATCTAGGATAATCTAGGTTCACGGAGGATATCAGGAGCAGTTGTTGCCCACATGAACCGAAAGAAGCTACAGCGACAGCTGACTTCATTCGAACCATAGACTTGCATGGCCCTCAAATACTCTAAAACCCCTCTATCGAAAAAAACAGAGCCTAACAGCCCTAAAATCTGAAACCGTAAAGGCCCTAAAGGGATCATGCTTTTGGCATGTCGCTGGGACGGGGGCGGAGCTGGGCCATGGGGGGTGCGCGGGTCACACGATAATCGCCCTATTATGAGCGAGCGTAGTACGTGCAGGTAAGAGCTCAACCCAATTAATGAGCAGATGCAAGAAGAGATCCTCTTCTTCAGCATGTATTGACAAGTCACTTGCGCACCCCTCCCCCAGGCTGCGCTTTGTTTTTGCGAAAAAAGACAACAAGCATGCCCAATCCCTCCGCTCAAACAAAAAACAATGTTCTGTGAGACAACCAACATCGACTCCCCAGTGATAAAATGCATAGCTCCATGCTTTTCGAACCGTGACATGAGTACCCTCCTGGACTCGACCTCCACATGGGCAACAAATGCCCAAGCAGCGAAGCATGGCATGCCATCACAAGCAGCGCAATGTAGCAAAGTGTACAAAGCATAAGGATTGCGCGCGCGGCACAGAAGTGTGCAACAACGTCATCCAATCACAACTTCAATGGACGTGTCGGGTCTGCGAGAAGAAGAGGTTCTTGTGCCGATACCGCTTCCACACGTCATCGTCGTCCTCCTCAGAATTCTGCAAGCACATCAGCTGGCAAGCACTTCAGCAAACCTAGTCTACTTACAGTTCCATAGCCCTTGAAACAGGCCCTCTTCTTCTTCTGCGGGCTGCACCGACCCCTTGCGGGCCGGTCGGGGGGACCCACCGAGCCCTCACATGTCCAGCGTTCAGCTCGGTACCAGCAAGGGTTCGGGAATGCAAACACTATCAAAGTTAGAGATCTCCCCATCCTTTGCATTCCGTATCCTTCAACTGGCTGTGAAACTCTCACACCACAACGGCCCATCGCCCGATTGAGAACAGTTGCTGCGCCACCTCTAGCCTAAAGCTTGCAAACCTACTCTCCTCAAATTGTTCTCGAGGCACTGTGCAAGGGCTCATTGACAGCAGTACAGGGTGCATCTAAGCTCTCCCATATCAGGCCCCAAACCCAACTCAAAAGATAAGTGGATAAGGTCGAGCATCGATCCGCCATCCCTGCTTCACACGCCCAGCCTTCCTCCCATGTGCCACGCACTTTGTGCATAGCTTATAGTTGTGGCCCCCTTTTTGGCGGGTTTGTTCAGGGTAAGTGTGGAAGCAAGTAACTGTAATGGGAAACATTCAAAAGCTAGGACATCTGGATGAGCAGCAGCCAGGACTTACAGCAGGGAGCATGCCGGTTGCGTTGACTGTTTCTGTTTGGAAGTGTCAGGGTGACTCAAGTGTTGTGGGGCGTAGCAACCGCAACCAACAGCACAAAAGAAACAGCTACACTCTCTCTCTTCTTCTTCTTCTTCTTCTACACTCTCTCTCTGTCTCTCTCTCTCTCATCTGCGTGATCCTCCTGAATCTCTTCGTTGGGCAATTTCACGTAAAGGTTGGTGCCCACGTTATCCTGGGGTTGCTTGACAACGTGGCACCCGCTTCAAATCAGCATTACATCTGAATCCTTACCCAACCGGACACGCATTGGCATGGTGGTCCTTCAGGCTTTGCGCGTCCGGGGCGCACGCCCTACCTCGGAATCACTACAGAGCATCCCACCCGAACAGTAACAGTGGACAGAACAGACACCAAAAGGCCAAAGAACTAAGTAAAGCAAATCTTAGACGGTTGCGTTTTTCGCAGTGCTGCGTCACGGATGTATACCTGATTCCAGGCTCTGCGTACATTATCTGGACATGCGGTTGCAGCAGCAGTAGCAACAGCGGACATGCTGTCATGGAGGCCTATGTATCATGCCTACGCCTGCAATGTTCTGGCAAATGATTGCCAAGCTCGCCATGAATGTGCGAGCTGCCAAATGCATTATTGGGTGCAAGCTTCACTCGACGCCGTCAGCATCTTGCAAGCGAATCTCATGAAATTTAGGAGGGTGCATCCAAGCCTAAGGCGCCGACAGGAAGCAATCACACCTGTAATCAGAACGTGGACGCTGCAAGAAAAGGTATGGGGCCACAGCGCCATAATGTGATTTTTTGTCCTCCCGCCCTTTCGTTAGAGATCATGGGGCGAATCTGCTGGTACAGTGCAGGCTCAGCATATACAGCACAATGGCCAGTGGATGCCTCTAGGTGCATGACACCTTCTGCCTTCTGCAGGAGATCCATCCGCTCTTGGCTCCCTTCCGGCAGCATTAAGGCAAAGTACATCAGCGGTTCAGCTCGTGGACACAAACGGTGCGCTTCAAGGAAGTGATGGCCACAGTTGGCCGCTTCACTTCCAAACAAATGCTTGGCCTGGGCGCACAGCTGACCCAGTCCAAGGTGCGCGCCATACCGAAGGTAGGAAAACTGACGCCAAAGCGCAAGATCTGATGCTAAGTATCGCTCCCAAAGCTCTTTGGCGACATCAAAATTGCTGAGAGAGTGGTGCGACTGGGCCAAATAAAACATGGCTCGTGTGTATTGCCAACGGTCAGAATGCGCGTCATCGCGGTTCAGATATCCTTCCAGCAGCTCGACGTCCTGACGCAATCGCATCTGTGACTCTTCGGCTGTTTTCTGAGCATTGTGCTCAACCCAGAAGCTGCCAGCGACCGCACTGCGAAGTGGTGGAACCACAGACTTGTCTGTGTCACCCACGTAATTAATGAAAAGATCATTGCTCAAAGTTCGCGTTGGATTCACGTATGCCTCATGCGTCACCCCCACGTAGCGCCACGTGGAGTTGCCAGAAGGCCATTCAGGCTTGGCATGGTTGTCTGCTCGCAGAAGCCGTTCAGACCAGTACCATACCTTTGGCCCCATAAAGACACGGAGGTTAAAAACATCCTCAGAGCCTCCGCAATAACCAGAATGTTGGCTCAGAAAAGTGCGAAGCTCCGAAGGGTTAATCAGCGTCTCATCGCCGCTCAGCATGAGGACAAACTCAGTCCTGTTTCCTGCCAAACGAAGCACCCGATTGCGAGTTGTGGCAAAGTCCACGAAAGCCTCCTTGTGGATTTCCACGGGCAATGCTGCTGCTTCGGCTGCTTTGCTCAAAATGTCTATTGTGGAGTCTGTTGACCCTGTATCCAAAATCACAGCTGAGTCCACAGCTCCCAAAGTCGATTGCAAAGTCTCTTTGATCCGCCTGGCTTCATTCTTGACGATCATAACCAAGGCAAGCAGGGGACGTGCTCTGTGCTTGCACCCGCCTGCTGCCCAGCAAGGAAGTTCGACCATCATGTTGTTGGAGTACCCTAGAAGAGGTGCAATAAACGAAGGAAGGATCCAATGCGGAATTTCCTGACCATTGTCCGTCAGCAAGGAACCAAGAACGGCTAAATGTGGAAAGTGGCTGCGGAGAGAAGAAAGGCTCTCAACGTCAGCTCTTCGAGCTACCCCCTGCTGTCCCAGGAGCAAGGCTGCCTGCAAAAAAAGAATAGGTTTGGCCTGCAGCTGATCAAGCTCTCTTAACAAAAGCTCCAAAGAAACAGTGCTGTCAAGCTCGATGAAACCTGGCCGGCCAACAAGACGGCTTCTTGACAAAGGCTCACTTCTTCCCAAAGATATGATGATGTTACCCTCGCGAAGCATCCAACCAGTGATCATGGACGCACCACCCATGTCTACAATTGGTCCACCTCGCAGCTGCGACCGCAGCAACATCGAGCACCGCGAAACTTCCACTGCGTCTGTCCAGCTTCTCAAGGCTTCATCTTTTCGAAGGTCAATCTTGTCAAGTCTCTTGGCTTCCATGTCGAGCCGCTTCCCAAGCTGTTGTAGCAGCACCGTGCTGCTTCCCAGCCAGGTAAGCACTGCAAATAATGAATGCCTCAAAGCCTTGGAGACCCCAACCTTTGTCATGGCAGCAAGCAGCCACAGTGCTGCTTTGGGCCTTCGGCAATTTCCTTTAAGCTGCAAGAACACGCTTCTACAGTGACCCTGCTTTTGGGCGTGTCCTTGGAGCCAGTCTCTTAGCGAAACACCCATCCACAACCGAGCACAATATGCTGGAATGGAACGACTCTGCTCCATGTGGTGGCCTTTCTTGCTCAGTCTTACTCTCTACCCCCAAGGATACCAAATCTGGAAAGGCTCGAAAGCCTAAGCCCTGAGAATCAAAAGAAGCACTCTCAAGTAACCCTGAAGAAATGCCCACCGCGCAGAGAAAATCACAGACTGGCAACATTACCCCGAAGAGCTGCCGTACAAAAGATGCATGAATAATTTGCGTTAATTACTCTCCCTATAGCAAGCACAATGAACTTTCAACTGCGAGAGCTAAAAACCAATCCAGGATTAAGTCAAGTCATGTCTTAATGGGCGGGTTAAACTCATATTCAATTTATCGACCAAGTGCTGGAAAGGTCAACGCAAGTATGTGGATCGAACGTTGATGCGTGTCAGCCACCTTGCGATACCAAGCATCTGCCATAGATGTTACTCTTCCCCCAAGCCCAGACGTCGCCTTCTGTCGGCATCGCACATCGTCTTGCACTTATCGGCCTCAGATCTGCAGGCATCCAATTCCTTCCAATGCCGAACCGTTGAAGATTGAAGCTCATGTGGCAGTGTAGATTACCAGGCTGCTTTGTCTGAGCAGGACAGCTGCCTTTATTGGAGCTTATCATGCAAGAAAAGCTTGCACTCCATCTGGATTCGGGGACGACCTGGCTTTTGCCGGCTCCTCACGGCAGGCAGTGCGTCGGCCATTCGGCCAGCACCCTCTGCCATGCAAAACGGTTAAAAATATTCAAAAGCGTCAAGTCCATCGCGACTGGCCAACACTACGTCAGCAAAGCACGGGAGCCTGAACCGCACCTACTGCTTTCGCAGCGAAGCTCATTTGAGCTTCAGAAGGCTCGGTTCCTTCCTTCTTTACACCTTTGTATGATCCGAGAATTCGTTGCATATGCTTGGTCTTCTTATGACCTGCTTGAGCTGCGCAACCTGCCACAACAGGCGCACATTTGCAACGTAAAAGTAAACTGCAGAGCAAAACAGGGGCCTTCAGTGTAGAAAATTTGCAAGTTCCTCAATCTGCACCTGGCTCCGCAAACAATATCCAAGCCGCCAGAACCAGAGCTATTTGAGCTGCCTGCCTTGCCGTTGCCGTCCTTGTCAACGGCTTTGAGCCTTAGCTGCAAAAGAGGCACCTAACAGTGAGGCAAAATACAACTTAAGTGCCTTCAAATGCTGCCAGCGTAGCAATTCATGTGCCAAAGATCCAGAAGCTTGTTGCGGCATACGCGCCTGCAGGAATGATGCCACTTCGGTTGAATCCGCCATGCCACCTTAGCAGGTGACACCACTGCAACCTGCTGGGTGAGAACAGGACAACAAAAGCCCAGCTGAAGTGGTAGAAGGAGCCACTTTGATCTGTATCTAGATTGCTGAAGGCTTTGATGAGGCCATGCTTCAGGTCAAGCGAGTCCACTGGAGCGTCCTGGCTCCTTGGTGGAAGCAGGCAGCAAAGCTGAGCGCCACAAGTGCACAGGCACCATCAATGTATGAGTATGCCGGCAAGCACTATTGAACACTATTGACTGATAGCTGCCTGCCGACGTGCGTCATGCCCCATGCAGAATGTCCCAAAAGCTGCCTCCACAAGTCCTTCATGCAAACCTCGGCACTGAGCCCTGTTGGCTCGGCAAAGCTTCTCCAAAGTACAAGCTGAGGGCGCCAGGTTGTCATTCCGAAAACCCCAGAGAAAAATCTTGTGATCTTCAACTTTCCAAACAGCGGAGGGCAGGATGCTCTTAGTTTCCTTTGGCTTGTTGCTCTGACCGGCAATTGTTTGAAAACTGCGGGCCTCTAAGATGACCGGCTTTGCGAGAACACTGCTTTCCTCAAGCACGCTCAAAATGCGTGTGCGAAATGCTCGCTCGACAGGCAGCATTCATCTTCCAGTGAGCTAACGTCCAGCCAACACCGTTGCCTCGTCAGGAATGCCTTTCTCCTTTCCAAAGTCAATGAGTGGCTGGATGTTGTTCATTCCGCTCAGTAGAGCTCTGGGAAAACACACCTAGCAGGGACCTAGCAACCACAAAGCAGAACTCATGACCATCATGTTTGAAAGAGTTGCCTTGTACTCTTGGTCCGGAATGAAGGGCTGCTGGTTGACCATGGTGAGTTCGTGCTCCTTGCCATCTGAGGTCGGAAAAGGATCTGTTCTCACTGTCAAGGTGAGTCAGGAGTACTGCCAGCGTGGAACAGAAAGCAAGGTGTTAATATCTTATGTATGCACGGCACAAATCCTACAAAGCTCGCCACCCGCCGTAGCTTATTAGCGCAGCCGGAGAATCCCGAAATTTCCCTCAAACAGTCGAGTTAAAAAGTTTCACTTCTCGAAAAAAAAGTTGCACATTTCGCCTTTTCGGGCAGTTTCCGACTTTTCATGCAGAAAAAAATAGTTTGAGCTTTCGCAAAAAAATGCACTTTCCTTTTCAACTTTTCGGGCAAAAAAGCAAAATGAATTACTTTAAAAAAAAATTGCACTTTTCAACTTTTCGGCTGTTTTCCCACGAAGTTCACTTTTCGACTCTCGGTACAAAAAATCAAAAAGTGACACTTTGCGCAAGAAATTGCACTTTTTGACTTTTCCGGCAGTTTAAAACAACACACACACGCTTTTGTACCTTTTTGGGGCAAGAGGTTGAAAAGTTGCACTGTGCAAAAAATTGCACGTTTCAACTTTTCGGGCAAGAAAAGATGAGGCGCACTTTTCACAAGAAAGTACGCGGAGGCGATGCATGCCGCCATAAGGTCAAAGTCGTGAAGAACCACGAACATGTCCATGTCTACATAAACATCCATTTCTGTTGCTAGTACTACCCTTGTCCAATTCCATTACTACTACTACCACTGACACCAGTACTACTACTACTACTACTGCTACTACTACTACTCATTCGAGCACAGCCGGTCGATTCAGCTAATGAACAACTACGTGACCGCGACTGTTCGCCGGCGCATCGCGCGCGCTAAAACCACAGGGGGGTCAAGTCTACGAATAGCCATACATGACACCAATCAACATCCAACAGACAGTACAAGGAGCTTACTCCTTCGCTATACACAATACAGCAAGTTCTCACTAAAAGGACTAAAAAGTCAGCTCAATGAAGGAAAGCCTCCTGGGCACTTCCAACTGTAGATCTCCACATCACACAGGTGTTACAGGGACTCATCGCGTCGCGCAAGTTGCCTCTTCCACTTTGCGCAGTGCAGGCCTGCATGAATCACTGGCTCGCAAGGGCATGTGTAGCAGGAGCGAACAATCCACAGCGAATGTGGCGTCATTCCCGAAGATGGACTCCTATTAGCAGTCATCCAGAGCAATTCCACTTAGTCATGAACGTGGTGGCCGACACGTCGGCGGCACCTGTTTGGAGAGCTTG